>JAFEMH010006010.1:0-139394 GCA_022495995.1 Adenophora triphylla var. japonica
TCTTTCCTTCAATCCATACTTGCTCATTTTTTAAGGAATCTATGGTCTACTTTCGAGTTTAAAAAATTGAGAGAAAGGAAAATAAAAGGAAGGAAATTTATAAAAAAAAATTCTTCTTTAGCTTGCTTCCGAGATTTTTAAGGGAGGAAGTGGAAAGGATTTTTTTTTTTAGGATTTTCCTCCCAAAATTTTCCTCTCAAAATTGAAAGGAATTAGAAGGAAAGAAATTGAAAGCTTAACAATTTTCATTATTATCCCACTTTTACCCTCACATATTTTTTGTAATCTCATCATTACCCTCATTAAACCTCATCTGCTCCGTCTCTTTCTATCTCTTTTCCGTCTCCTTCTCTTTTTTTTTCAATCTTTATGCATCTTGTCAAAGATGAAAAGACAACAATAAAGTTGAGGAACAATTGATAAGTTAATTGAAGCGGAGCTTGATTTAGTTGAAAGACAAAAGCAAGGTACGTGAGCAAGATATGACCGCATTCTCGATTCAAACTTCTTGGCTTCAACTGGGTGAGCTTTAGCTGTATTTTGCAGTCAGATGTATGTGTTGTGAATATAGCCCTCCACACCAAGCAAACCACAAGAATAATAATCGCACACAAACAAAGCACAAGAAAATCAAAAGCACAGAAAAGACACAAGAAATTGTTAACCCAGTTCACCAATTTGATTGGCTACGTCTGGGGGCACTACCAAGCCAGGATCTTGCACTATGTATGTAGATTTTTTGTTACAATGAGAAAAGAGGCGGAACTTTGCCTTATATATGACCTTAGGAAACTAACCAAACCCTAGACAAACAAGGATTCCCTGAATCACAAAACGGGCCCTTACTGCGGCCGCTCATGCCAAGCGCTGTCGCGCTACCTGGCTCCAAGAACTCCTAACGCCCCCTCGGCCTCTTCGCCGCGGTCGCCCTCCTCTCGCTGCCGCCCTCGAAGAATTCCACCGATCCTAGCAACAGCTTCGGGTCTAAGAACGCGGTCGCGCACTTGCTAGCTCAGCCGCTTTTGACAGTTAGCCTCGACGAAATTCTCCCCCTCGCTTCGATTGTTTAACCCGGTTGGTCCTCTATCCCAACAATCTCCCACCGAGAGATCAACCACACATACAAGCCCCGTATCCATTCTTCAACTCACCCTCGGTGTCCTCCTAGTGCTCACCTCGATCACAGTAGTGCCATCCTCCTCTCTATTCTCCAAACTCCAATCGGAGCTTTCAGACACCTTCAATTTCTCAAGGTTCACAACCTTTGTCAACATGCTCACCGGGTTCTCCGATCCCAATATCTTCTCTAGCCCCAAGATCTTCTCCTCCAAGAGATGTCTCGATGTAGTGAAACCTCGCTCAATGTGCTTCGTCCTCGAATGAAACTCCGGATTTCTTGCCAAATGTATTGCACTCGAATGTCGCCGTAGAGAACGTTACCACTTCGCGTCTTCCCAAGTTCACCCAAGAAGTTCTCGCAACCATACCATCTCTTTACTCGCCTCGTCACACGCCACATATTCGCTTCGCAGCCGATCGCGCCACGATCTTCTCGTAATTTAGAAGCTCAGAGATTGTCGTACTCACCCAATGTGAACACATAACCCGTAGCACTTCTCCTCTTATCAAAATCACTCGATGCCAAGTTCGCATCAACATAACTCCGCTAACACCACTTCCTTGCTCGAGAAACATAGAGCCTTACCAAAGAACCCTTCAAGTAACGTAGGATCCACTTAACCGCTTCCCAATGTTGCTTTCCCGGGATTGCCCATAAACCGGCCGACTACTTCCCACCGCATGTGCAATGTTCGGCCTTGTACACACCATTGCATACATGAGACTCCCACTACCGAAGCATATGGAGTTCTCTCCATCTTGTCACGCTCCTCCTTCCCCTTAGGTGAGTCCTTCTGATAGCTTGAAATGCAAACCTAATGGCGTCCCTGCTGGCTTCGCCTCTTCCATACAAAACCTTGCCAAGACTTTCTCAACGTATTCTCGCTTGTGAAAGAACCAACTTACCCGACTCCCTATCCCGGCCAATCCGCATGCCCAAGATTTTCTGGCCTCTCCCGAATCCTTCATCTCGAACCGCTTCAACAACTAAGTCTTCAATCGTTTACCTCTCTACCGCTAGAGCCCGCTATTAGCATGTCGTCCACATATAACGACAAGATAATGTACCCACTTGTCCGTGTTCTTGAAGTAGCAACAATGATCCGCTTCACATCCGATAAAATCAATGTCGTGCATGAACTCATCAAATTTCTCAGTACCACGCCTAGGAGCTTGTTTAAGGCCATACAAGCTCTTAGTCAATTCTGCAAACTAGCTCCTCGCTACTCCTTAGACAAGTAACCTCTCGGCTGTCATGTAAATCTCTTCCTCCAAGTCCCTGACGTGAAGAAAGGCCGTTTTCACATCCATCTGTTCAAGCAACAAGTTGTCCGCCACTACTATCCCCGTAACCATTCTCGATAGTGGTCATCTTCACAATCGGAGTGAATACCTCGGTGTAGTCAATACCGTACTGCTGAAATCCTTTACAAATCTCGGGTCTTGCCTTGTAACGCTTGCATACTGTCTGCTTCCTCCTTGATCTCTGTAAACTCCACTTGTTATGCGGTGCCTTCTTCCCCTTAGGTAGTTCGCCAACTCCCAAGTTTTGTTGGCCTTCAATGAGTCCATCTCATCATCCATCGCAGCTTTCCACTTGTTACAAAGTGCACTGACGACCTCCGCATAACATTCCGGTTCCCGTTATCTGTCAACAACAAATAATAATTGGATGGAGTATACTGTCAGGGGATCCACGCAACCCGCTGGATCTACGCAGCCGGAATATCCGGTTCCGGAGTACGTGGTTCATCTTCTGTGACCTCCTGACCATGGTCATCATGAACCGTTCTGCTCCCACCCGAGTTAGGAATATCCACCTCTACAATTTCCGGTTTCGAACTAGTGTCATCAAATGCCCCCTTTTTGTCCTTGTACAAAACCTGTTCATTGAATATCACATCTCGACTACGAATAACTCTATGATTTTGGTCATCCCAAAACTTGTACCCGAAGTCATCCCCGCCATACCCAATAAATGTACACTTACCGTATTTTGCATCTAATTTAGTTCTCTCAAGAATCAACATGAACATAAGAAACGCAGCCAAATATGCAAAGAAAAGACAGATTTACCCGCTTGCCACTCCAAGTTTCCTCCGGGAATTCCATTCCCAATGGTACCGATGGTCCCCGATTGATCAAGAAAGCCGCCGTGTCAACCGCATATGCCTTAACGTCTTCGGAAGTCCACACTTCAATCTCATACTTCTAGCCCGCTCATTCAATGTTCTGTTCATCCTCTCTGCTACCCCGTTGAGTTGTGGTGTCCGCTTTGGAGTCTTCTCCATACGAATGCCATTCGCTACACAATATTCCCTAAACTCACGAAGCTCATACTCCCCACCATTGTCTGATCTCAAGCACTTAAGCTTAAGTCCCGTCTGATTCTCCACCAAGGCCCTCCACTTCTTGAATACCTCGAAAGCCTCATCTTTCCCCTTCACGAAATAGACCCAAACCTTCCTTGTAGAATCATCAATGAAGGTCAAGTAATATGACGCACCACCCAGAGATGTAACCTGAGATGGCCCCACAAGTCCGTGTGAACCAATTCCAACTTTGCTTCCCTCAAACTCCCTACCCGTCCTCGAGAAATTATTTCTCCCTATTTGCCAAACATGCAATCTTCGCAGATCCCCACGTTGATCGTCTTCAAACCCGGTAGTAGTCCGCTTTCAACAAAGCACCTTCATCCCCGTCTCACTCATGTGACCCAATCGACAAGTGCCACAAATCCGTATCACCCTTGGCCGCCGCCACCGCGATACTATCCTTGGTGTTATTCGCCAAATCCAAAGTACCCTCCTTATTACCCAGAGCGATCTCACAATCCTTCTTGGTAATAACTCAGTTTCGCAGCTCGAATGTCACCTTGTAACCTTCTTCGTCCAACCGCCCAACCGAAACTAGGTTCTTTTTCAAACCCGAATGTGCCTCGACCCGTTCGGATGTAAGACCTTCCCGTCTCGATGCTCCTATTCTGACATCCCCCTTCCCCTTGATTTCCAAAGGCTCGCCATCCGCCAGATAGACCTTCCCGAAATCACCGGAAGTGTAGTTCTCCATCTCTTCCTTGTGCCCGCAAGAGTGGAATGATACCCCCGAGTCCAGCACCCATAATTCTAGTGCACTACTAACACTCAGAACCAGTACATCATCACCTTCGACTGTCACATTCACCTGATTGCCCTTACGATTTGGACAATCCCTCTTGAAGTGTCCCAACTCCTTACAATAATAGCACTGAACAGATCCCTTCGCAACCTTTGGTTTGTCTTTGTTTTCCCCGGTCTTGCCCTTTCCACTCACCACGTTCTCCCTAGATTCGGTTCTCCCTTGTTTGCTAGTACCCGGCTTTCCCTTGTTAGTAGTAGCTAAAGCCGATCCCGAAGCACTTGATGTCCCCAACTTCTTCATGCGATTTTCCTCAGCCAAGAGAAAGTCTTTAACATCATCATACTTCAATTTCTTCTTACCTGCTGAAGCGTTGATTGCTGTCACCGTTCCGCTCCAACTTGCCGGTAAAGAAGCTAGCAACAAACACGCATGAACCTCATCATCGAACTTGATCTCCACCGCTGTCAATGAATCTATAACATCCATAAACTCATCGATGTGCTTAGCCAAGAATCCTCCCTCTTGCATCTTGAGACTACCCATCTTGCATATCAAATCAACCTTATTTGCAGCAGATGGAGTTTCAAATCTCTCAGTAAGATAATCCAATAGCTCCTTGGTGGTTGTCGCCTTCTTGGTAGTCTTTGCAATTCACTTTGACAAAGTAGATCTGACCACCCCTAGGGCTTTCCGATCCATGAGTTCCCATTCTTCCTGATCTTCATCTTCCGGTTTGACACCCTTCAGAGGCTTATAGAGGTCTTTGTTGTACAAAAGATCCTCAATCTGCATCCTCCAATATCCGTAGTCAGACCCATCGAATTTCTCAACCGCCTGTTTATCCTTGCTTGGAACAACTCCCTTGATCTTGAAACCAAAAGCTCTGATACCAGTTGTTGTGAATATAGCCCTCCACAGCCCAAGCAAACCACAAGAATAATAATCGCACACAAACAAAGCACAAGAAAATCAAAAGCACAGAAAAGACACAAGAAATTGTTAACCCAGTTCACCAATTTGATTGGCTACGTCTGGGGGCACTACCAAGCCAGGATCTTGCACTATGTATGTAGATTTTTTGTTACAATGAGAAAAGAGGCGGAACTTTGCCTTATATATGACTTTAGGAAACTAACCAAATCCTAGACAAACAAGGATTCCCGAACTGCTGAAAACGGGCCCAGCGCGGTCGCGCATCGGGCTATCGGTCCGCACCTAACGCCACTCGGCCCTTCAGGCGCGGTCGCCTCGAAGAATTCCACCCCTAGCAACAGCCTGGTCCAAGAGCGCGGTCGCGCACTTGCCAGCCGCGGCCGCTCTTGACGGCAAAGCAGCCTCGACGAAATTCTCCCTTGCTTCGATGTCTAACCCGGTTGGTCCTCTATCCCAACAGTATGTTGGACTGTTCTTGCCATTTACTGGAAGTTGTTCTTTTCAAAAAATAAATAAAGAAAAAAAGCTGGAAGCTGCTATTAGTAACTTGAGATTGAACTCACACTTTCAGCATTTAAGCTTTTGCTTACTTTCCAGTTTCTAAGACCCTAGGTTTAAAGTATTCAAATTTCTGAAGTATCATAGCAACGCTAAGGCCTCATGGTAAATTGGTCCTAAACTGAGTTGAGTTTCTCATAGCTATGCTTTGCCTCAAGAATTTATTAACTATTAGTTAGAAGTCATTTTCTTTTTATTTCCTCTTATTTCATTTCAAAATTCGAAAGCATGAGAAAAGAAAATTTTGTTTTTCCTTTCATTTCCTTCCTAACTCGGAAGCACATCGAAAGAAATTTAAATTCACTTCCCTCCCTTTCTTTTCTCTCATTTTCCCTCCCCTCACTTTCTTTTCTCTTAATTAAAAATTCGGAAGCGGACGCTATGGGTCTCAAGGTGGGATTATGCGGTGGGATTATGCGGTTGGATTTTATGATTAAAAATGGGTGAATTTTTTTGGCCACAAGATTTTGGGGGAAACTAGTTTTTTCTTAAGTTATAGAAAGTCCTGTTTTATAAACTGTTCCTAAATATTCACTAACTACTTGCAAGTAGAAAAAAAGTGGACTTTTTATAATTTATGAAGAAACTAGTTTCTCCCAAAACTTGCTCTTTTTTGGCAGGCGTGATTGGGGAAGATGAGAGGTTATTTGGGATTTTCTTTAAAATGAGGGTATATTGGACTGGTCATGTAATGTGAAAATATTTCACATTCTGCCCCTCTATTTAGGAGGGATGTTACTTGTAAATAAGTATTTTAATTTTATAATGCCAAAATGACTTGTATATGGACATATCTAGGATGCCTAGTCAGTTATTTCGTTAGAATTTGGCCGGAAAGATGATGATATCTAAATATCTACACATTTTTCTTAAGTACGAGAGTTAATATGGCAATTAACTTGTATATGGACATATCTATATCTGCATCTTTACCTAAGTACATAGATATATTTCTATATTCTCCCTAACTAATTTCAAACCAATCTACTAGAAACGACACCGTTCCCTCTCATATGCACCTAACCTCGAATTGGGGGCTATGAATTTCCCAACCATTCAAGTTCAATTTCATACTAATAGGTGGCTCTTCAATCGCGTAAAAATAGATGAATCTTGTTAACAGTTAAAATTATAATAAAATGAGACTGTTGCATTGGATGACCAAAACCGGTTCCGGGCCCGGTTCCGGTTCGGAACCGCCGGTTCCGGTTCGGAAAATGTATGAACCTTAACCGGCCCGGATTGTTCACGGTTCCGGTTAATCCGGTTCCGGTTTTCTCCCCGGTTCGTTCGGTTCCGGGCTTTTTCCGGTCCGGTTCCGATCCGGTTCTATTGAAAAACAATGAATTTCGTCCGGTTCACGGTTCCGGTTCCGGTCCGGTTCACCATTTTTGTGAACCTTAACCGGCCCTTATCCAAACCGGTTCCGGTTACCCCGGTTCCGGTTTTCGTGACGGTTCATGGCGGTTCCGGGCTTTTCCGGTCCGGTTCCGGTCCGGTTTTGCGGTTCCGGTCCGGTTCCGGTCCGGTTTGGCCATCCCTAAATGCACAGTTGATGTCCCAATTCCATCAATCAAGGTCCCAAATTCCACCAACCAATTCAACCGTACAGATCCTAAATTCCACCAACCTCCTCTTTCATTTGTTCATATTAAGTGTCAGCAATTAACGCATACTTCATGATCTTCCATTATATAATGAGATGATCTTGATGTTTAAAACTACTCCCTCTTCTCAAAATACTTGTAGTTCTAAAAAAATTTAGGCATAATTATTAAGAAAAGCAATCAATATATATCAAATAGACTAAATTACTCCTTAAATATTTTAAATACCTAATCAATTAAATATTTTTTACAATGACAACTACCTAATCATAAATAAATAATGCAAATTTAAAAAAAGTGTGTCAAAGTTTTATAGAAAAATGTAAAACTATAAGTATTTTGGAACAAAAAATCTTTCCTAAAACTGTAAGTACTTTGAAACAACAAAATCTTTACTAAAACTGCAAATATTTTGAGACGAAAATATTTATTTATATCAGCCTAAAAGAGAATTGAGGCTCTAGATCGGGATTCTCTTTTCTTAAAATACCAGATTTTTTTTCTTGCTTTTGGTGACTACTCGATATCTATTAGACGCGGGATTCTCTTTTCTTAAAATACCAGATTTTTTTTCTTGCTTTTGGTGACTACTCAATACAACGATCTATTAGACCTTGTTCTTCGGCATCTCTCGAGAAAAAAGTCCAACGATTCATTGCCCCCTGACTCTCTCCCGCCTGCGGGAAATAGAACTTCAATGAACTTAGAAAAAAAATTCAATGAACTAGCCTAACAATTCATGACCGATCAAAGACAAATTGACATTGCCTGTCTTCTAATGCCCAACTTAAATTCATGAGATTTTTTTTCTTTTCCTTTTTCCCCTTTAAAAACCCAACCAATACAAATTTGGGGGAGGTATACTAATAATACAACATGTACATGCAATCAAAATCTATACAAAATTACAGTACTTTTTTTTTTCATTTTGGTTCTACCTCCCAAGGCTTTTTAAAAAAACGGCCACGAAGCTGTAATCCCTCTCATAACTGGAAAAATAAATGGCCATTTCAATATTATGCATCAAAATACCACAAAATGCAGTTATTCATCCAGAAAAAATTGGGCCATATCACTTGCATCTGGTGATTTGGCTGCCCAAGCTGCTGCTTCCGCAATTTGCAGTGCCATTGTTGCTTTGTAAGTGGCCAAGTCTGATGTCTCCATAAGGATCTGAGCTCTCTGACGCTTCTGAATTGCCATTTCCTCAGACCTACGAGCCGCTACATTGGCTTCCTCCACCTTCATCGAAGCATTCTGGGCTTGTACTGCTTTTTGTTCATTTGCAACAGCTGTTCATTGATTAAATACAGATTAGATATTATAAATATTTCCTTCCCGGGAAAATTTAAGGTCTAAATCTTGCCCCCACCAGACAATTTTTCTTTACAAAAAGTATACCTTTCAAGAAAGTAAGTTGCTTTCCCCTTCCCACTTGGCTAGGTTGTCTTTTCAATGATAATGATCTTTTCTTTCGAAAAATAGCCTTTGGTAAGACTTCAGCTCTCCTTCGCTCGTAAATCTGTTGGGAAAAATCATTAACATCAAATATATAGAGATTAATTATTTCAAGATCATAATCACAAATATTTACTAGAAACATGAAAAAAAAATAAGCTAAAAAATTGTCTTTACCTCAAACATCCTAACAAGTGAGCCGCTTCTCTTTTGTCGTTTAGACATCCAATAACTATGCACAGCTTCTAAAACTTCTCTAGCAGCCAGCTCATGACATCGATCAACAACTACTTCCACTTTCGTATAATCATCTGAAGCCGAGAAAATACCTCTCTCAAAAGTATCAATTATCATCTCGAAAGTGTGCTCCGAGATTCTCACACCAGTCTCATTCTCTGCACAAGACTCGCTATTAATGCTTTTTAACCATTCTTCATCGTCAGAATCCATGTCATATATAGGAACTCTCTTTTCCAAAGCCCTACTCACTTCATCACCTTTGACAGTAAGGTAGGATTCCGGGAGACTAAAAGAAACAGTTACCCAGTCAGCATACCCTGATACTTCACGTACCACAGGAACAGGAATTGGAGGTGTCGCTAATGGGGTCGGCACACTCCGCTCTGAGCATTTCTTGTAAAGTTCCTTGAAAACAATCCAGTCTTGCCTATTCGGAAACTCCAGCTTCCAACCATTATCGTCAGTCCATATAATGGCACGAGTTATTCGATTGACACAACAAGGTCTCATAAACTTTTGGGCCTGAAGCATGAATTTTCTTGTACCATTTTTCTTAACGACAAGAAACCACTGCTCTGAATCGGAATATTCCAACGTAATAATAGCTCCGCATTCTCTGTAACACTTATCGGATTCGATAACCAATATGTCTGCGCTACAGCTGGCGGATTCTACATCCTCATTCAATGCCACCGATGAAGAATTTGCCTCTTTTAAATTTGTCTGTGCTACCCTTTTAAGTGAACTTAATTTATCTGCATTAGGCTTCATCTGAATCAATGGAACACCTTTATTAATGACCAAATTTGGTTTACGGAATCCAACCCCTGAAGAATTTCTATGTCTCATTGACCTCATCGAAGTCCTTCTCTTTTGGATACTGCGAGTAATAACACCACTCCTTAATTGCATAGTTCTGGTACCTAATTTAGGTGCCAAAACAGTCCTTTTGGCAGACTTGCCCGTTGGAATCGCTTTAACTCTTCTTGAAGGCTGGTCGATTTCGAAGCTGACGCATGATGATGGCTCTTCTTCGAGGGTAGTTTTGCTTAAAGGCTGGTCACTCTCACAGCTAATGTATGATGGCTGCTCTGCTATGGGGATAATTCTGATCAAAGGCTGCTCCGTCTCACTAATAACACATGATAGATGCTCTTCTATGGGGAAATGTGTGCTATTCCTCAACTCCATATACATTGTATGTATCACAAGTAGATGGGGATGGAGAGCAGACAGGAGATGCAGACTCAAATGCAAAGACATAAAGCTGGTCGGAATTGCATTAAAGTCAACAGAAAATAAAGGTGTAGTATCCTTTAAGCCCATAACTCTGCAGAATCCTGAGCTTCTACTGCAAGATGAATCCTGAGAGCATGATCAAAGGGCAACATTACATAAAGCCAATTATAAGAAGGAATCTCTAAACACCAAGAAATCCTGAAATTGTTGCCAAATTACTAATAGCACAATGTATAATTTACAAAAGATCAATACTGAACTTTTATAAAAGATAATAATGGTAGATAAAGGTCAAAAACATAAAGATAATTGCTTAAATGATAGTAACATGGACCAAAGAACCCCAAAGCAGATATCCCCTGTATACTACAACTACATTAAAATGATAAATAGGTAGTACATACCTGCAAAAATTGAATCCCGTTGAAAGCATAAACATGGACTATAGGCTCCGAAAGCAGAATGGCAGATAGTTGTGCTAATCTCACTCTCGAAAATCTTATATACCTCAAAATCAAGTTCAAGAAAGACGAAAACAAAGGCCTTCTACCACAAGGAGATACAACCAACGAAGCCAGGCCCCATGAGTTAGATGAATCACCAGAAGCATTTTGTCCGTCATATTCTGAATTCAACTCACCAGCTTCGGGTTTTGGTTCTACTCTAATTTTCTTCTTAGCTTGTTTGCGAAAGAAAGTTTTTCCATATCTCCGGTCCACGGAATTCGACAAGTCATTATCTAATCTATCTGAATTCCTCCGCTTTCGCTTCCTCGAATAAACAGTTCCCCACCTCCTATCTCCCTTAACACCACAATCCATCAAGCCAGATTCGCGGGATTCCCCCATTCCGGGTTCTTTATTTACATCAATCTCCATCGCATCTGCTGTTTCTTGATTCAAACCAGTGTTGTCATCATGCCACCCAGTTTCTTTGCATCTCCCTTGAACATCTTCCCCAGATTTGTCAAAAAGCTCAATCCAATCTTGTCTGGCTTCCTCAGCTGGCCCGCTCCATAGCCGCCTTCCAGACCTCAAGACCCTGGCACCAAAGACTCTAGTGTTCCTTCTCATTTCTTTCAAATTCTCCCAAACTTCTTCAGTACACTTTCCAAAGCTTACACTTTCTTTTAACTCTTTCTCTTCCAACCTCAAACACAGATCATAAGCCACATGCAAACTCAGTGTTTAAGCCCTTCAACTCACTCACCAGCCTTCAGTAAACTCAGGGAACTGAGTCCGACTCGGACCCAACTCAGTTAATTTTCACAACTCAGATCCTCAATAGTAGTATCCTTGCAACAATTTCCTACCCAAAATAAGACCCAAACCAAATTCGGTAAATAACTCGGAGTCCAACTCAGTCAGTTCAGTAGACGTTTCTTCACACCCATCAAAAATCAACAAAATTCCATGAGACTCATCGATTACAACATCAAGATACAATCAACCATCAAGAACCCATTTTTCTCTATACATACACGACAAGAAAAATAAAAATATTTACCTGAAAATAACAGAAACCCCCCCCCCAAATAAAATCGATTTAAATCGCTGAAAAAGGGAACGATAGCATCACGAATCAACGATCTAATCTATAAAAACAGGAAAACCTTCGTAGATATATGTAAGATCGGGAAGTCGGTAAGTCCGGCGGCGCTGTTAACGTAAAATTTAGAGAGGAGAGAAAAAGTTGGAGGCGGGAGGGAGACGAAGAAGTATCTAGGGTTTAATGGAAAAAAACCATGGAAATAAGGCAACCACTCGTTTGCTATATTAGCCGTTAGATTGAGAAAATCAACGGTTTTGATCATTTATGGACCCCGAGGAAGAAATTGTTCGGTGGGCCCAAGACCGTGAAACGGTTCAGAGGTGGCCAAATTAATATTTTGGTCACTAAACTATAAGTCTAATTGCAATGTCCCCACCATTTTTTATTTTCTTTGAGTTACAACTAAATATTACTACTACAATTTTTTCAATATTATCATTCTGTCAATTCAATTGTCAAAATTCTAATGAAGGTTAGTTAAATAACCTCAAGTAACGAACTTAGGTTAACTTTTTGATGACATTATTAACATAGATTATGTTCGCTGACAGGAGCCAAGCTAGGTACATGTTCAATGACTTTTTATTACTAAAAATGATAAATTTATACATTTCGACCTCCTTAATTTTGAGAAATTGCATTAAATTATTATTTTGATCTCTTATATGCTAAATGTGAATCTCTCAATTATAATATTTATCCTATAGCAATCTTAACCCTCTTTCAAAAAAAAATTGTTTTGCCACTCTTAGCTGTGACATGTGAATCTCACGTGATTATAAAATGGCGAGGTTTTCTCCCACTAAATCTACTCAGCAAACACGCAAGCATATGCTAACTAAATCGTTAAAAACATAACCTTCGTTCGTCATGTAAGATTATGTGACTAACATTTGAAAAAAAAAATTAAATAATTAAATGGACAAAGTGATGATATAAAAAATGAAAAAGTTTGATGATGACATTCAAAAAAGCAAAAAGAACAATGGTGATATTGAAAATTGGTCTATAATTTAATAACCAAAATACACAATGACTCGGACTATGTGTGTGTCTTGGGGGCGCGGATACTTTTGGTTTCCCGCTTTGTCTAACAATTTTTGAGAAATTGACGTGAATACCCTTGAGGTTAGAGGGAATTACACCGAGGGGTAGTTTTGATTTTTGGATAGTGGGCCTGAAATTTAGTAGGATTCTCGGGAAAATTGGCGGATCAGTTATGAGATTTATTTCAGAAGGGTTTTTTTTTTTTTTATATAATCATGATTCATGGGTTAAAAAGAAAATCATAAAATTATAAATGTAATAATTTTGTAGGTGTTTTTAATTCAAATGTAGCGAATTCATTGTCGATTCAATTAATAAAATATTATTTATTTATTTTGTGAATAAAATTTTATAACTTTTTTTTATGGCTTTAGCATTTCGAAATTTATTTGAAAGTAAAGTTGAAGTTTTGGTAGAAATTTCCATATAAGTGATGGCAAGGATAAGAAAGTTATGAGGGCATAAATGTCAAATACATTCACGTGAAGGACAGGACTTTAGGGCACAAATAATTAAGGGATTTATGAATTTCAAATTTTGGAAAACCCATACTCTCCCCCTCCGTCTCGTTCGAATCTTCACCTTTTACTCAAATTGATGTCTCAATAAAAGTTTTACCTTTTCTAAAATAGTAATAAATGTAGGCCCCATTTATCAATTTCACTCACTTTTTTCTCTCACATAGTACTTAAATTGTGGGATTCACTTGTCATATTCATTAACTTTTCTCCTTACATATTTAAATTGTGGGTTTCACTTATTATATTCACTCACTTTTTTCCTCTCATAACCCTCTCCCACTTATCAATTTTCTTAATTTAAATACTTCACCAAAATAATGAAACATCGAACAAAACGGACAAAACGGAGGGAGTATTTGTGCCATAGAGCTTGCGTATCATAACAAATACTATCTCGTATCTTTTTTGTTTTATTAAAGATTCTTAATTAATTTATTGTTTAGAATGGATAAAAAATGGATAACGAGTCGTTTCACAACAAAAACTCTTACCCGCTTTCTAAAAACTCTTACCCGCTTTCTAATTTTTATTTTACCTTTTATACTTATAACATTTTTATTTTCTTATTTCGTGTATAAAATCAAATTAAAAACCTTATTGTTGAACTGAGAAAATAGTTATCTTCCATCCCACATTATTTAAAAAAAAAATTGTCATTCATGTGAATTGAGAAAAAATATTTAATATTAATGTGTTGTGAATGTGGATAGTAGAGTAGGAGATTGTAAATGAATTAACAAAAATAATTGGATAATTGTTATGAATATGAAAATTGTTGCCAATTTTTTTTTTAAATCATTATTTTTAGACTTTGTAATTTTATTTTATTTTTTGAGTGACACTCTAAATAAATAAATAAATGATACTCCCTCCGTCCCACTTCAATCGAGCCATTTTCTTTTTTCAGACGTCCCACTTCAAATGAGTCATTCCATAAATGGAAAGAAGTGAATAATATTTCGGACATTTATACCCTTATAATGTTTATATATTTACAAAAAAAATCATTCATTATACCCTTATAATTTTAACATATTTAAAAAAATAATTATTAACTTGCTATTTCTCCCACTCATTCTCTCTCCTATTAAATGTTTTAAACTTTTACATTTTCTTTCCTCTAATCTTCTATCCACTTTCAATTTTTTACTCATTTTTTTAAAAAAAAAATCTTAAAAAACCTGCAAAGATGTCATGACTCAATTGAAGTGTGGCGGAAGTAGTAATTTTTTAGATTAAAACGTCGAAGTATATGGCAACTGAAAGGTCCAATTGAAGTCCAAAGAATTTGAAATAAATGGGCTGAAAACCCTTAAAGTAGTAGTTGTTGGAGATTTATTTTTGGGCATACGGTGCAAAGCATCCCTAATTTCCAAATCTGAAATGGGCCTAAGGTGGCTTCATTCCGTCCCTTTCTATAAATGTTTAGTAAGGGCCTCAGAAATTGCTGGTTCCTGGGCTTCTGCAAAATGGAAAAAGTCTCTAGTCGGGTTAAAAGTGTGACTAACATTCCGAGACAGGAAAAGTATTACCGGGTTAAATACTCACATAGTTTAAACTATATAAATAGCCAAAATGAAAAGAGAAAAAGTGAAGCACGTTGCTTTGTAATTGTATATCAAATTTAGCTTTGCAGATTTCGTTAAGACAATATGCAAACCTATTAATTGGTGATGTGGAGCAGCCATTTGGTTGGTGATGTGGAGCAGCCAATTAATTGGTGTTGTGGAGCAGTCATTTGGTGATGTGGAGCAGCCATGTAATTGCTTTGTAGGGGGGCTTCTTCTTCCTGGTAGGCTAGTGAGCATAAGTGCGCTTACCACCCCTGGCCAGATGCGATATCTCGCGATTTACCTCCGTCAGGACACTGAGGGGCCGATATCTGGTGGTCCAGGATTAGTTCGGCGAAGCTGGGAACCTGGATATCACAAAAAAAATAAAAAAAATGCAAACCTATTCTATAAGCACATAGAGTAGGGTTCGAGAAGATGAAGAACCGGAAAAAGAAGAAACCCGGTCCTCTGAAGTAGCAGCAACATCATAAAAACTCGAAAAACGCAATTCTCAATCTTTAATCAACAATTGAGCATTACATAGGATTCTATAAGGAAAGAGCTAAACCAACAGTGAAATGCCATCATAAAAATATTCATTTTCTCATGTAAGCTTATTTTGTTTTTCCATTAATGCTCTCTCTATCACAAACAAGGTTCTTACTTTTCTTTTTTGTTCGAAATAAAGTTTTTAATTGTTTTATTCTTTAATTTAAAATGAACAATAGAATTCACTTGCTACACTCATAATAACAACTCATTTACTATTTCCTACCAACTTTCTTTCTCAAAAGCAATCTAAATCATCCATGATGCAGAAACATAATATGCAAATCAAAAGGAAAGAAAAATACTCCCCCCATTCCGAAATGATCTTCATTTATCTATCTATATATAATAACAAGGTTGTGGTAATTTTTTTGCCTTTCGAGGGGCATTTTCGTCATTTCACTCGGTGGCAAAAGTGAAGATATTTCGGCTGAAAATATACGTGGCACACTGTGATTGGTGATGATTTAATTTTTATTTTTATTTTTTTACTTTGGACAAGTGTCGGCCGTTTAGTTAAGGGTAAAATGGTTATTTCATTGGAGTCTGGCATTCACGCGTAGACAAACGCACGTGAAGGCATCTGAAATTTTTTTTTTAATTTTTTTTTTGCTAGGACGCGTGTTGCTCATTGGTTGGTTTTCGTTTTTTTTTTCCACCCATTTCTTTAACCTAAATTATATTATAATAAATTAACTTTTTCAAAAAAAAAAATTTCACCAAAATTCATTAAAAAAATTATCTTTAAATAGAGATTATTTTCATTTGATTTGGACACATAAAAAAAACCCATTTTTTAAATATAACTTTCTTAATTATCCTTTTTTAAGTTTCCTATTTAATTTTTCAATATTTTTTTAATCAAAATTAATTAAGTGTCAAGTTTTTTTTAATTATAAATGATAATGATAATAATAATAATTTAACTAATTATAAAAATAAAGAATATAAAAGAAAATAAAATTGATGGGGTATAGGATAATGAGTTGGAAGCGCTAATATGGTTATTGAGTTTATTCGATACATCAAACATTTTATTTAATTTATTTAAAAAAAAAATTGAATCATAGTAAATAAAGTATTAATAAAGACGAATATCGGGAAAGATGGTCATCATTTTAAAAAAATTATATTATAAGAAATTAATTTTTTCGAAAAAAAAAATTTCATCAAAATTCATAAAAAATATTTATTTTTAAATAGAGACTATTTTCATTTGATTTGTACACATAAAAAAAAAAATTTAAATATAAATTTCTTAATTATCCTTTGTTAATTTTCCTTTTTAATTTTTCAATATGTTTTTAGTCAAAATTGATTAAATGTCAAGTTTTTTTAATTATAAATGATAATGATAATAATAATAATTTTACTAATTATAAAAATAAAGAATATAAAAGAAAATAAAATTGATGGGGTATATGATAATGAGTTGGAAGGGGTAATATGGTTATTGAGTTTATTCGATACATCAAACATTTTATTTATTTTATTTCAAAAAAATTTGAATCATAGTAAATAAAGTATTAATAAAGACGAATATCGGGAAAGATGGTCATCAATTATTTTATAATAAATTGTTTTTTTCCCATTTCTTTGACCTCAATTATTTTATAATAAATTATTTTTTTTAAAAAAAAATTACACCATCATTCATACATGATAATAATAATTATTATTATTATTATTTTACTAATCATAAATAAATATATATATATATATATATATATATATATATATATATATATATATATATATATATATATATATATATATATATCTATTATACAATAGAGGGAGGGTTTAACTGCCTCTTATCTGGAGTATAAGTGATGGTTGAGATTGATTCTGAAAAAAACATTCAACGGCTGTGATTCAATTTGAGAAAACTTAAATCTAACTGCCTCAATCCGGTAACCGCTGCAGTCAATCGTCGTGCCTTCATTCATCCCCGTTCTCTCTCTTTGTATCTCTAACAACAATCAGAGAGGACCTCCCCGCCTTCCCAGAAAAACCCTAGAACTCTCCATTCTCAACAATTACAATTAATTAATCATTGTGTGTTTAATTTCTATATACGTTTTTGAAGTTTTGGATTTGATTTGGTGATGGCGTCGGAGATCGAGGTGGTTGACGAGATTGAATCGAGAGATCGGTGGAAACAATCAACCACCTGGTAATATTTTGTAACTATTTCTCCCTAGGTCTTTTAATTTCTAGAATAGTTTGTTTTTCAAGTGAGAATATTTTATGGGGTTCAATAACGTGAATATTTGATTGGGACCATCAATATTTGATTGAAATTGAAGCCTCCATTAAAAACACTGATTTTTTTTATTAGTTTTATTTTAGGAAGATGGTTGACAGAAAAGAAAAGAAGGAAAGTAGCCCAAGCTTGAAGAATAAAAACCTTGAATAGGACGTCTACTTTTTTAGGGAAAGAGAATTGTTTAGGAAAAAAGAACTGATGAGTCTTTTGACCATAGAAAGAGAAGCGAGAGTAGGGTGAAAGGAAAAAATAAAGAAAAAGAAGATGAGAGATAAAGAGATATTTTACACATAAAATAGCTGTCTTTGAAATCTTAGTTGATTGTGATACTAGGTTGTTTGTGGGGTTTGTTAGTGTTTGTGAAATCATAGAGCAAAGGAAAGTGGTGAGAGATTGAGAAGATAGATGAGTGGGGGTGAGGTGTGGGGGTTAAAGTCAGTAAGAAAGGTTACAATCTTAAAAGAAGCAAGGAAGGTTACAACTTTTGCCATAATTCATTGAAATAGTTTATTTTCTCTAATGCTCTTTCTTCAGTATTTCCTATACCTTCATGTTTTTTGTGACCTGGCCAATTGATTGATTTATGACATTCTTCATAGTATACACACTGCAATCCATACCTTCAGATTTGAATGAAAAATTTGTGGATTAATGACTGAATGCTAGGTCTTTGACGTTTTGTTGTATTTGGTTTTTAGGATTTTGAAGTATGATGTAATTGTAATGGTTGTTGGTGAGTCATTGATGGATCACTGATTACATATTATGTTTATGAGTTTAATGTGTAAACTATATTATGGTGAATGTTTTGTAACCCATAGTTTCTGTAGTTATGTGGTTGGATTTAATGCTATTTTGATACTAAACTGTTTGGCAAGTTTGTCTATTGTGGTTAATTTTTGGTATTCATTGTTTTATGAGTTTTGGAGTATAAAGGTTCTTTTTTTAGGGAGGATGATGAAATTTAGTGTACTGCAGAAATTGGTTTGAGAAGTTGGAGAAGATCGAGGATTCAAGTAGACAACGTAGGCGGTCAGAGGAGGAAGATCTTCACAAGATCAAGGAGGAGAGTAGACGGTGAAGGCAAGTATCCTTGAAAAGTATGCCACTGATCAAGCCTCATGTAGAAGATAAAGGTAAGAATTATCTTGATTTACATCTTACGTATTTAGTCATCGTTTCATATGCATTGCATCTTTGGTTAGGTTGAGTTCTATAAGCTGTGATTTATACTTACTCTTTTTGTAGAAGTATCCTTTTTTATCATGCTAACTCAAGATGTATGTACACTATTCTTTGCAAGCTTTATTTTGGGACGGAGGAAGTACCTTATTTCACATGTGGTTCTTTCACTTACCTTACAATGATTGTTTCAGAGCAAAGGAGATGGTGTAGCAACTGAGTGAAGTGGCCTTCATGAGAATTGATATGTGGTGAGGCTTATTATAATAAGTACTCCTGCTCTTCAATAGGTTCTTTCGCTTACCTTTTCGTCTCAAATTACTTTTTTTTTTCCAAAATGAATGACCTTTAAAAAAAAAAAATCAAAAACTTCCCCTTACTGATTTTTTATCAATTTTTTATAGTTCATAATACATTTGCAAAATTAAAAGTTTGAAAGTGAATATCAAAAATATTTATGAATATTTACAACTAATAATCATCATTTTTAAAATGACCCTTAAATTTAAAATGACTATTCATTTTGGGAGAAGGGAGTATCAATAAGTATCATATGTTTTTTGCTCATATCAATAAGTATCATACTTTTGCTCATCTCATGCACATGTTGAATCATTATGCACACTTGCTTGCTACTCTCTCTCTCTCTCTCTCTCTCTCTCTCTCTCTTTATGTGTGTGCCCGCTCCCCTATTTGTCAAATTGGACGTGATGCTGCCCAAAAATAATGGTTGGGCCTGGCCCAAGTCCATAAGCGAGAAATTATCTAGTAGGCCCAAAGCGAGATAAGGCCCTAGAAGAAGATAAGAATAAAAGTAGCCCAGGTGTGATTCGCGGGAAAGTGAGTCGGGGGACAGCCCGCTCAGTTCGTTGAAAAGGAAACTCAAGGTAGTGAAAGCAAGATAGTGTGAGGATAAGGGCGAGATATTAGGGTGAGGCGACACATAGTTAATCGTATCCAGCGAGAGATGGATTCCAATAGGTGCGACTCGTAAGAGGCGGCATATAAATATCTACGAAGTGGGACCCATTAAACGGTTGGGCATTGGGAAAAGTGATCACGTGTTTTGGGATTATTTTCATAAGTGACCAATAGAGTGTTGACACGTGGAAATAGGCATGAAACGTGAGGAGGTCATGTGCACGGCACGAGGGAAGGAGTATATATATGAGAGATAGGCTTCAATGTCAAGGTACGTTCAATACACACACGAATACACCCTTCCATTCTCTGAGATTTCCTTAAGAAAATTACTTATCCTCACGCCGGAGGGGCTTACGCCGGAGCCGCCCCGGCTTAGTTGACGTTTGCTTGTGTGTAGGCGTGAAGAAGGAGCCGGAGCTGTCCAAATTTAGACTACAACATTTGTGTTGCCGCTGAGGAAATTCCTGGCAACATCAATTGGTTCCGTTGCCGGGACTTATTCTCTTCATCAGTTGAGGATTTGCCGGAGGAAGTTTGGTAAGTTGGTTACGGTTTGGTAGAGCCGGAGGATTGGTGTTTTTGGGTGATCTGATTTTGGTGTTGTTCATAGTTAGTAAGATTGTTTTTGATTTGAAGTTGGTTGTCGTTCATAGTTCTAAATCAATTACTGGTTGATAGTTTGGTTGATTGAAGTTTTTGTGGTTTTTGGTATTGTTTGAGGTGCAAATTTTTGGTGTAGAGGTGTGAATCTGGGTTGAGTTGGATTTTTTCGGATTTCGTGAAGGTCGTTTGCAGCGTTTGTTTGAGTTTGTTTGATTTGAGGATTTTGGAGTTTTTGGATTTTGATTTAGTTTTGTTGAAGTAAATTTTTGGTGTCTCTGGGTGATAGTTGGTGAAATAAAATTCGTGAGTTGGGTTGAAGCATCTTCAAATTTTCTGGGTTGGATCTTCAAATCTTCATCAGATTTGCAGATCTTCAAAGTTTGAGTTCATAAATTTGATTACGTGGGTAATAAGGAATGTCAACACCTGAGAAGAGCATAGTGGGCCAGAAGACGATGGCGGGAAGGAGTCTTATCTCACCTATGTCAGGTTTGGGGAATATGGGAACTGGCGGAGCGAAAGACTCTTCTACCTCGCTGCAAGTGATTCCAGAGGAGAGAGAGTGGGATACAAGTGATGAAAGAGAGAGGAATGTAATGCCGCCACCGCCAGAGGAGGAAGTGGAGAATGAGGAGGAAAGTTTGAGAATTCACAACAATTTGATCCTGCAATTATTGGAGAACAACAAACGACTTATGACGTTGAAGAAGAAACCTACCCCTATCCCGCAAGGCTTGTTGAAGGCGACAGAGGAAGTGAATAAGGGGGCGGGCAAGGAGGTCATTGTGGTGGATGATGGAGAGCGACAGAAGGAAGCAGAGCCTAAAAAAAATGAAAGAAACAGAAGCGAGACTAGAGGGGCCGTAGAAGCGAAAGGCGAGAGAATACATGGAGAATGGGAGAAAAATCAAGGTGTATCATTGGCCACATATCTCCCAAGTGTCATCTCTTTATTGCGAGGAGGATGAGGATGATACTGCGTCAAACGAAGCAGGATATAGGTAGCAAGAGTTGAAGGTTTCTAAAGAAGGCGAGAGATCCAAACAGATAGATAAAGGAAAGGGTGTAGGAGTAAGTCGCTTTGGGGAAGAAGACGGATTAAAGAAGCAGATGGCTGAGATGGCAAAAAGGTTGGCGGAGTTAGAAAAGGGCGGTATAGTTGACAACGAGAAGGATTCTTTTGTCGCTCCATTTGCCAAATACATTCAAGAGGCTGAGCCCTCTCCGGAGTTTCGTTTACCAACATTGTCTAAATATGCGGGAGTTACCACGGCCAGGACTCATGTCGCGGGTTTTGAAGTTACGATGGCAATATTGACTAAGGATGATGCATTGCTATGTAAAACTTTTGCTAGCACTTTGGAGCTTCAAGCGTTGGAATGGTTCACGCAGCAGCCCGCTAATTCAATTGTGGGGTATCAAGATTTCAAGCGGAAGTTTCTGGCGAGATTCGGAGTTATGGGGACTTAGCCGGTGGTATTACAGGAATTAATGGGAATTAAACAGAAAGTGGGAGAAGGTCTGATAACCTACACCAACAGGTTTTTGTTGATTGCCAACCTAATTTTTGAGATAGAGCCCAAGTACGCAATAATGATGTATATGTCGGGCCTGGGGTCAGAAGCTTTTAAAAGGGAGTTGAGGATGAGGTTGCCCGCGACTTTAAGTGAGTTGCATGAGTGAGTTAAGGCATACTGTGGTGGTGAAGACATTGAAGAGGGAACATCTGGCACGACAAAGAAGAATGTTAAAGACAGAATTGAGTATGTTAAGGATGATAATGCAGCTCGCGGTGGAGGGCGAGGAAATCAGGCTGGTGGAAGAGGTGGAGGCCGCGCTGGTGGTCGCGGCAACGGAAGAATTATTAGATTCACAAGATTAAACGCCAGGCCAAGCGAGATTTTGAGGGCGGTGGAGTTACCGGCGGCATTCGAGATGACAGACAGAGGAAGAAGAAACTTGAACCAGTATTGTAATTATCATAGAGACAGAGGGCATGAGACTGATGAATGTTACAACTTGAAAAAGGTGATCCAAGGTAAAATTGACAGGGGGGAGTTGCAGGAATATGTATGGCAGGAACAGAATGTGGCGGCTCAAGGAGGAAATGGTGAGAGGAATGAAATATTGGTGATTCATGAGCCAGCTAGTATTACCTGTCTAAGTAATCAGATCATGTCACTGTCGCATACCTGCCATATTCCCGCTTACCCGCCAAGTGAAGAGAGGATTATTAGCTTTTCAAGGCGAGAATTGGCTTTAAGACCCAGCCATGGATGTCAGCCCGTAGTGATTACAATTGCTCCAGGAAACAATATACTACACAGAGTGTTGGTGGACTCAGGAGCAAGTCGCAACATCCTATACTATGAAGCTTTTAAGAAAATGAGATATACAGAGGCCAATCTGGTGCCGTACAAAGGATTTCTGGAAGGGTTTACGAACCATACAGTGCGGGTCAAGGGAACGATTTCATTGGCGGTAGAGATAGGAGAGGACGAAAAGGCGAGAACTCGTACGGTGGAGTTCATGGTGATAGACCTGGTGTCGCCATATAACGCCATTGTAGGTATTCCGTTTATGCAGACTTTCGAGATGGTTGTGTCTATCCCGCATCAACGTGTTAAATTCCCCACCCCGAAAGGAATAGCTTGTTTGAAAAGTGAAGTTAAAGAAGTAATTCAGAAGAAGATCGAGATCCAATCTGCGGCAAGGGCAAGTTCTAGTTCGCTTTCAACAGCTTTAGCAATCCGGGATGCTAAAGTCAATATGGTCACAGACTTGGAGGAGGAAGTGCTGCGAGAAAGGAGTAATATGAGGGACATTGATGAAGAGGTGGTTGAGAGGAGATCTGAAGTAAGTTTGAGGACCCAGGGGGCAATACAGGCCAAGATGGAAGGGGCAAGATTGGTTGAGTTTATCAAAATGAAAGAGCCAAGAATTGAGGAAATAGTTGAATTTGAGAACGAGAAGTATTAAGAGATGGAGGTGGAAGCAATTGAATTTTTACAGCAAGATGGCGACAATTGGGGTGAAAGCGACATTAAGAAGGACAAGGAATGTCATAAAGGAGAGAAGGAAAGTGGAATGGTGGTGAGCACATGGTAGACGCGAGATAACATGTGGAAAATGCTATAAGCGATATCATCAACAAAGAAGTAAGAAGTAATTTATTTATTTATTTAATAGTATGCTTATTAAAATCGTATGAAGATCGAATATTATGAATATATGGAGTTTTCCACTTATGAAAGAAAATTATGCATGTTTTGAAGAGGTTATATGAAATGATAGTGTTATGAATGGAAGTTATATGCATTTTGAAAATGTTAAACGAAATGAAAATAATGAAATGAAAGTATGAAAGTTTACGATTTAAGTTTGTGTTGCTTTTATCGAATGTTGTCTAGTAATAATGTTTATGTGATATGTCGTCAAAAACAGAAAAGTAAGTCGCTAAGAGTAAAGTTTCCTAAAGACAACTTCACTTTTTCGAGGGGAGTATAAGTATATGGTGGTATCTCGCCAAAGATAAGAAGGTAAGAGGTTTTTGATGAACTATCAAAACAAATTGCAAGTTGCATGAAATTGCAAAGGAAAGAAAGTCCCATCTCGCCTGTATGGCATGTATATGGATGCCACTATAAACAGGAAAGAAAGTCCCATCTCGCCTGTACGACATGTATATGGATGCGACTATAAACAGAAAAGAAAGTCCCATCTCGCCAGTACGGCATGTATATGGATGCGACTATAAACAGGAAAGAAAGTCCCATCTCGCCTGTACGACATGTATATGGATGCGACTATAAACAGGAAAGAAAGTCCCATCTCGCCTGTATGGCATGTATATGGATGCGATTATAGAAATGAGAGTCTACGGACTATAAAAATGAGAGTCTACGGACTATAAAAATGAGAGTCTGCGGACTATAAAAAATTCGTCTACGGACTATAAACATGAAAGTCTCCGAACTATAAAAGAGAAAGTCCCATCTCGCCTGAATGGCATGTATATGGATGCGACTATAAACGAGAAAGTCTATACCGACCATAAACGAGAAAGTCTAAACCGACTATAAACGAAGAAGGCACATCTCGCCTAAATGGCAGGAAAAGATGTTGCTCAAGGAAAAGAGGCCCATCTCGCCTGAATGGCATGTAAAGATGCGGCATGCATGAAAGAAAGCACATCTCGCTTTAATGGCATGAAAAGATGTCGTAAAAGGAAGAGATATCTATTTCGCCTGAATGGCATGAAAAGAGGTGGTTCAAGGAAATTTATGAAGGCAAAAAGAAGGAAATTTTTCTAAATAGGAATCATGAAAAAAGCAAGGAAGGATCAAAAGGGAACAAAGATCAATGATAACATGAGTCGCGTGGTATGCACGGTAAGTAAAGTCGCCTAAAGACGACTTCACTTTTTCGATGGGAGCATAAGTATGGGGTACCTGGCATGTAAAATAATGATTTTTGATGAATTAATCAAAACAAAGTAGCAAAAGCGAGATATGAATGATGAAACAAGCAAGTAGAGCACAAAGATAAAAAGGCAAGCTCGAAGGCCGCGAATATTACATTGTTTTAAGGCACACAGGCCCAAATAAAGAAAGCAAGTTATTTTTAGCCACCAAGGCAAATTACAAAAGTTGATCAAAAGAAGATAAGTACTAAAACAGAATCAAGTGAAAGCATTTGGTTCATCAGTTATGGGTTCATCTGATGGTGCGAGTTGAGAAGAGCTGGAAGCCGCCAATGCGAGAGCCTTTGCATCATCCAAAAGTTTATGTTTGTGTTCCAGTTGATTATTCCATAAAGTAAGAACATTTGGAACTTGAATAAGAGTGGGAGTCCAAGGCGATTTACCCAATAACGCATCTTCTTCTGCAAGGTCCTTGAGTTCTTCAGGTGAGTAAGGAACCAGGGGATGACCACGGCGGCATACCTCGCTAAAGATTGGCTCTGAGCCCCAATGGGCAAGCCGCTCAATGGTGATGGCGGGAATTTCAGAGGCATTCGCGGCAGCAGCTCGCATGACTTGTAGAGAGGTTTGGTCGCCAATGTCAATAAGATCATCTTTGAGTTTGGTCACATCAGCATTGAGAGATGTGATTTCAGCGACCTTACCTGTTAGTTCTTCCCGCAGTTTGGCTATCTCGCCTTTGGAAGAATTGAGTGTCAGCGGCATGAGTCTTCTTTAAAGTCTCATTCTCGCTCAGAAGTTTGGCCGCATTTTCCTTGACAGAAGTAAGCTCAGCAGTAGCATTGTCGAGGTCGGCTTTGGCGGCATTAAGTTCGGTGTTGACATTCTCAAGTCGATTATGGGAAGTAGTTAAGTCGGTTTTCAACTTATCCCGCTCTCCCTCCAAGTTGGTTATCGTGGCATCCCGTCTTCCAACTCTACCGTGAAGGGTATCTTTATCACGCTTCAAAGTTTGGTTTGCAGCCTTCAAGTTCGTTGCTTCATTATTAAGACGAGTGTTTTTCTTGCTAATACCCATTATGGAAGCTCCTAGCTGAGAAAGTTACCAATTGAAAACTAGAAGGTAACAATGGATAAGGTCAAGAATAATCAAGAAAAGAAAGAACGACATACCAATGAAAAGTAAACCCCATCTTGACAGGCGGCATGGTCAGGGTCCATATGGGCGACATGTCGCACTTGAATTGGGTCACTGGCTCTAATCAAAGCTGAGCTACCTAATAGACACTCTTCCGCGCTGCGAGTTTCATTAATTAAGCCCTTCAAGCGGGGGACTTTGGCGGCCTCCTTGCTAAGTTCAAAAAGCCCTTCAAAGTCAGTGGGCTTCAAAAAGTTTTCTTGAAGCCAGATAGGGGTGGGAAGAGCGGCAGAAGTATTTGGGTCGCGGGGAGTTGAAGGAGAGTTGGAGACATTGGGTAAGTCGCAGATGTCTATCTCGTGGGAAGGAGGAGCTTCAACTTGGTTGGGCTCAATAACATTGTCCTCCAGAGTTGGAGAATCAGTTTGAATAGAGTCAGAAGGGAGAACCTCAACAGTATCTGTCGATGTGGTATCATTGTTCGACGGAGCAATGTTTGGTGAGATATTGCTTTCAGTAGTTGGCGGGATGGAAACTGGCGAGATATTAACTTCAGTAGATGGGGTAACTTGAGTTGGAGCAGGGTTTGGCGGGATAATCTCTGGAGCAGGAGGAGCAGGAGGAGCGACACTGGATAAAGTTGAAGCGAGTCTTTTTTGTCGTTTGGCTCGGGAATCTGGATTAGTAGGCTTAGCCCTAGCCTTGGACGGATTTTGGGATTTTTCCAAAGCAATTTCTTCTTTATCAGTCCCATCGAGGGATAATGGCAAGGGAAGATTCGCGGGAAGAGCAGCGAGTTCACCATCTCAGGCGCTGGCAATTCTTTTCATCCTTCTGTCAGTTTCAAGGTTGGCGTTTTGGCGGCTTTCCATGGTCTTAGCTCGATGATCTGGAGATAAGGAGAAGGAAATTCACAGTTAGAGTTATTCAAATATAAACCAAATTGAGAAAAAGGATAAGGTTAAAGAAGAGACATACAAAGAACTGTACTCATGGCGGGACAATTACGAGTACCCTTGCATGACTGGCACTCATGAGCATATTTGTTGTCCGTATGCCGCTCCCATCCATCAAAGTAAATGTGGTTTATTGGAACCCGCGGCGGGGCAAGAGGTGAGTTGTCGGCAATTCCGACTTGATCAAGTAAGGCCCTATTTCGCAAAATGCCTCTCCAGGAGATGAGAGGTTGGGGTGTATTAGCGGGAGAATCTGCGGGAAGGGCAACTAAAGTACGAATAGCGGCAATAAGGGCATTGTCTCCAACAACAGAAGCATCTTTAGTTTCAACTTGGGGTTTGATGGGATAGAGATCAGCGGGATGAGACCACCCTACGCGAGAGACAATGAAAAGTGGGTCGTTCATCCAGTCATGAACTTTGGTGGGCAAAGGAGTCAGGACTTTAGGGCCTCGTTGGTATTGAAGAGATAGGCGGGTTTCTTCTATCCCGTTCTCAAGTTTGTTGGTTTGCTTGTACCCTTTAAATAAAGTAACTAGGGAAGTGACCGTGGGTTCTTTCCCCAAGGCGCGACATATGGTGATGAAGGTGGTAATGATCCTAAGGGCGTTGGGGTAAATCTCAGTAATCATGGCTTGGGCCTTATATAGAACTTCACATAGAAAAGGATTAAGGGGAATCCTAAGGCCGACCTTAAGCTGTGAAGGAAAGATAACTACGCCGTCTCTCATTTTTCTCAGATGGGCGAGGGAAGTGTTCCCTTGATAGTCAGAGATGCGGTAAATGGAAGGATCAATGTTGTATAAAGTATGCCAAGTTGTGATGGGATTAGGTATGAGAGAACTTGTGTTGGGAGCAATAGAAGATCCCGCCTCAGCATCAGCGGGATTGATAAAGAGGTTACCTTCAGCCAAGTTCAAATTTTGGACCCTTGTAGAAGGGGGATTGTTTGATGTAGCTGCGGGAGAGGAGGTCGCTTCGTCAGCCATCTCGCTATGATCACTGGAAGAAGAAGAAGAAAGGATAGATTTATAATGCATCCTACGTTTGGAAAAAGGGTCATCGACACAATGGGATTCAGATGAGTTGCTTAAATTGGGTCTATACTTATCTTTGATAAATCTAACTAGTTCTTTGCTAGAAGTAAAGATGTTAGACATAGGGGCGGAAAGGGGAAGGAAAAAAGCGGCCTTGGATTTCAAGAAAGTCAATCAATGAGGGATCCACCCAATGTTCAACTAGAAACCTAACTATATCAGCCTTGGACAATCTAGCCCAAGTAGTTCGCAGGCGTCTGTATAAGCCGCCTGAAACTTGACAGCTCCCATACCTAACTAGCTTGGCACAATTCTTGTATCTCGCCATGAAGGGTAATTTGGGAATAAAATTGAAGGGACGGACAAAGGGAATAACAAGACTCAAACAATTGGGCAAAAATGAAAGATCAAAGTATGGGGGTTTAAGGAATATGAAGGGTTTTGGAAAAAATTACCTGATAAAAATGAAGAATGGCCGGAGAAGACGAAGAATCGCCGGAGAGTATGGACGGAATCCTGGGAAATGAGGAATGAGGCTCCAAAGTCAACTTCAAATGGCAAATGATGAACGGAATGAGGTTTAAGAATCAATTTTATGGTCAAATCTAAAAAAGAACGGTGAAAAAAGGAGTAAGGTTCGTCGGAGTCAAAGTTGGAGTTCGCCGTAGTTTGAGGGTGATTGAGCAAGAACGAAGAAAGTAAAAAAAGAAATTTAGTAAGAAAAGTGGGTATTTATATGAGAGAGGTATTTGGCTAATTGATTGATGGGACGGTTAGAATAAAAATTTAAAATTTTCCTCTCATTATTTGGCACGGTCCCCAAATGACGGCACATTGAATTTTGGGGGCTCATCAGGAAGGTGACACGTGTATGGTTAGGGATCACTAACGGTTTAGCTTCTTGGAGAAGGAATCATATGTCTCGGAATAGCAAGACAGTAAACATCAAGTTTTCGGCGAGACCATGAATGAATCTCGCCTCAAACTTAGGGGCTTCTGATGCTGCCCAAAAATAATGGTTGGGCCTGGCCCAAGTCCATAAGCGAGAAATTATCTAGTAGGCCCAAAGCGAGATAAGGCCCTAGAAGAAGATAAGAATAAAAGTAGCCCAGGTGTGATTCGCGGGAAAGTGAGTCGGGGGACAGCCCGCTCAGTTCGTTGAAAAGGAAACTCAAGGTAGTGAAAGCGAGATAGTGTGAGGATAAGGGCGAGATATTAGGGTGAGGCGACACATAGTTAATCGTATCCAGCGAGAGATGGATTCCAATAGGTGCGACTCGTAAGAGGCGGCATATAAATATCTACGAAGTGGGACCCATTAAACGGTTGGGCATTGGGAAAAGTGATCACGTGTTTTGGGATTATTTTCATAAGTGACCAATAGAGTGTTGACACGTGGAAATAGGCATGAAACGTGAGGAGGTCATGTGCACGGCACGAGGGAAGGAGTATATATATGAGAGATAGGCTTCAATGTCAAGGTACGTTCAATAGACACACGAATGCACCCTTCCATTCTCTGAGATTTCCTTAAGAAAATTATTTATCCTCAAGTCGGAGGGGCTTACGCCGGAGCCGCCCCTGGCTTAGTTGACGTTTGCTTGTGTGTAGGCATGAAGAAGGAGTCGGAGTTGTCCAAATTTAGACTACAACGTTTGTGTTGCCACTGAGGAAATTCCTGGCAACATCAGGACGAAATTTCTGTTATAAATGCATGGGTTGTATTCAGAAATTGAGCAATTTGGCATTTGATCATTTATTTATATGTTTTATATTATCAAGAGTCATAGCTAATCTGTATTTTTTTTTAAATCTTGGGTAGGTTGCATTTGATCTATAAAATATGTTGAAATGAGTTAAAACTGCCGATTTTGCTTGAATAAGTATGTGTTTTTTATTTGTTGAAGTTGTGGTGTGTGGCCTTGGTGAGGGTGCGGCGGCCGTAAGGGGAACTGGGTGGTGAGGCTGAGTAGATGAAGGGGAAGAGAAGGGTTTCAAAATGGGGGGTGGGGGGTTAATGAAAGAGAATGAGAGAAAGAAAGGTTTGAAAAGTCAATGCATAATTAGAATTTTAGTGTAAATTGTGTGTTATTCGATATATATATATATATATATATATATATATATATATATATATATATATATATATATATATTACCAAAATTCATGATAGGTTGATCGTTGAAGGACTCAGGGATCTAAAAGGTCATGAAAGGTCTTGGTGTTTCTTTCAAGGAAATTTCCAGTGTGGCAAGTTTGTAGAAGGGTACATGTTTTTTTCATGAAAAATACTCTTTATACGTAGTATTTTGTTTTAGAGCTACCCTTTAATATTTTAGGGGTATGATTATATGTAATAATTATATCATTTATTATAAAAGACAATTACTCTAATATATATATATATATATATATATATATATATATATATATATATATATATATATATATATATATATATATATATATATATATATATATATAACTGATTATTATTTAAATATTGTGTTTAATTTTATGTTGTGTTTTTTAATTTTATAATTGAAGACTTTCAAAATAGATATTGTTTATTTTTTATTTGAATGTTGATTTAGATAGTGTTTTATACTATAGATTTACAAGTTGTGTTTAATTTTATGGGTTTGAAAAAAATGAACGATCAAGGAACATTGAATATTTATGAATATGGTGATTCGGCTCTAAGTGAAACAGTAAGTTAATATTTTACTATTACTATTTTATTGTAAATATTTGATTTTATCATATGTGATATGCGATATGTGATTGTGATAATAATGTGATTTTTAGATTGACATTTTGCGAAGAAACAATGTCTCGATTGTCATGCGAGAACCTTTTGAACACGATGAAATGATAAGGGTAAACATTTGATGTTAAATTAAGTTTTTATTTCTTTTTTTTTTGACTAATATTTAGAATTCATTATTAGGATCAAAATCGACTAACCAACCTACTGACAGTTGCATTGCCCCCACTGGTATTTAATTCATTTCAGTTTAAATATTTAGTATTGTTTATTTATAATTTCAGTTTAAATATTTATTATTGTTTATTTATATTTATAATTTGATATAGATGCATGTAATTTAATTTAATTTATTATAATTCTGTCAAATTATGTCAAGTTACTTACCACTTCAATAATTATTTTATCACCATTCTCAAATATTTGAATCATATATTTGTAGTTATGGGATGAGTGCGTGAAAGAATATAGACGCTTGCACAAACCTATGACAAAGACTTGGAGGACTAATCCAGTGTGGCAAGTTTGTAGAAGAGTACATGTTTTTTTCATGAAAATACTCTTTATACGTAGTATTTTATTTTAGAGCTACCCTTTAATATTTTAGAGGTATGATTATATGTAATAATTAATTTTATCATTTATTATAAAAGACAAGTACTCTAAATATATATATATATATATATATATATATATATATATATATATATATATATATATATATATATATATATATATATATATATATATATATATATATATATATATATATATATATATAACTGATTATTATTTAAATATTGTGTTTAATTTTATGTTGTGTTTTTTAATTTTATAATTGAAGACTTTCAAAATAGATATTGTTTATTTTTTATTTGAATGTTGATTTAGATAGTGTTTTATACTATATATTTACAAGTTGTGTTTAATTTTATAGGTTTGAAAAAAATGAACGATCAAGGAACATTGAATATTTATGAATATGATGATTCGGCTCTAAGTGAAACAGTAAGTTAATATTTTACTATTACTATTTTATTGTAAATATTTGATTTTATCATATGTGATATGTGATTGTGATAATAATTTGATTTTTAGATTGACATTTTGCGAAGAAACAATGTCTCGGTTGTCATGCGAGAACATTTTGAACACGATGAAATGATAAGGGTAAACATTTGATGTTAAATTAAGTTTTTATTTCTTTTTCTTTGACTAATATTTAGAATTCATTATTAGGATCAAAATCGACTAACCAACCTACCGACAGTTGCATTGCCCCCACTGGTATTTAATTCATTTCAGTTTAAATATTTAGTATTGTTTATTTATAATTCCAGTTTAAATATTTATTATTTTTTATTTATATTTATAATTTGATATAGATGCATGTAATTTAATTTAATTTATTATAATTCTGTCAAATTATGTCAAGTTACTTACCATTTCAATAATTATTTTATCACCATTCTCAAATATTTGAATCATATATTTGTAGTTATGGGATGAGTGCGTGAAAGAATATAGACGCTTGCACAAACCTACGACAAAAACTTGGAATGGGCATAATAAGGTATTATTATTATTATTTTTTAATTATTATATTGTTAATTTAATAAAAATATATTGATTTCATTTTTTATTTATTTCAGGTGCTTTTACGTAAACGTACCTGGCCAATGTCTGTTTCGATTGAGACAACATCTTTACTTCAACTGGTTAAAAATCTATATGTTAATTAGATGTTAATTTATGTCCTAAACTATTATTGTTTGTTAAAAATATTTCTTGATATGTAATTGAACATTCACTTGGGGTTGGATGACATGAATGTTGTTTTATTCCAAGTTTTTTCAGGCAGCAGCATATCTGCTTCTTTCAGGGAGTGCAAAATGAGTTGAAATTCCTGAGTTTGTTCAAGTACCGATTTTCCCTCCTTCATCTCAAAATTCAAGAACTTAGACACTACATACTTTTCAAGACCTTGGTCTTCAGTATTGTATTTCCTGTCCAACTCATCCCAAAGGTCTTTGGCCGTGCTAGGAAGAGTGCAATAAACATCGAACAATGTGTCAGACAAGCCCAACAGAATCATTCCTTTGCCTATTTCATCATTCTCTTGCCATGTCAAATACTCTTTAGGGTCCTTATCACGAGTGAATGGATTAGGGGTCATAATTACTGTAAGCAAGCCCTTGGTGATTAACCATATCTTCATGCGTTGTTGCCAACGCATAAAAAATGCCCAAGAACTTTTCAGGCATTCCAGTTAAATCAACCCTTAGCGTACCCACATTATGCGGTATAGAACTACCAGAACCAGATCCAACCTCAGTAGTAACTTTAGTAGTGGTGTTATAAACAGTGGGATTAACGGGGTCGATTTGCAAATCACCAGATTCAGCCATTTCAAGTGTATCTCTAATTAATTAAGATTAATTAGTCCCTGAACATAAAAGGAAAAAAACTTGGACCCAAAACTGTTGATGCGATCTTAATAGGTTATGTTGAACACTCTTATGCATTGAGATTTTTGGTTATCAAATCTGAAATCTCAGGCATAGATGTGAACACCATTGTGGAATTCCATGATGCAACATTTTTTGAAGATGTTTTTCCCATGAAGACTGGAGTGCCTAAAAATACTTCGAGTAAAAATCAAGACACTACATTGGAATCTATTCCTGAACAAGTGGAAAAGATTTCAAATGTGGGGGTTGGACCCAGTAGTTCTAGCGCAAATGACGTTGAGTCAGGAGAGCTAGATGAACCTAGAAGGAGTAAACGAGCTAGGGTCACTAAGGAGTTTGGAAGTGATTATATTACTTACAATCTCGAGGGTGATCCAGTAACCTTCAAAATGCAATGGCTTCACAGGAATCCATTCATTGGAAGGATGCCATTAAGGATGAAATGGATTCCATTGTTCAAAATGGAACTTGGGAACTCGTTGACCTTCCTCCTGGGTGCACAACTATTGGATGTAAATGGATTTTTAAAAGGAAGTTGAAACCAGACGGAACCATTGACAAATATAAGGCCAGATTAGTTGCTAAGGGTTTCAAACAAAAGGAGGGCATAAATTTCTTTAATACTTATGCGCCTGTTGCACGTATGACTACAATCAGAATGCTTATAGCATTGGCATCCGTATTGGGTCTTAATATTCACCAAATGGATGTTAAGACTGCTTTTCTTCATGGTGACCTTGAAGAGGATATTTATATGGATCAGCCTGAAGGATTTGTAGCTAAAGGCAATGAAAGAAAGGTTTGTAAATTGATTAAGTCATTGTACGGACTTAAATAAGCCCCTAAGAAATGGAATGAGAAATTTGATAAAGTAGTTTTATCATTTGGCTTTACTCTTAGTGATGCAGATCAGTGTGTCTACTATAAGGTTAGAGGTGATGATTGTATTATCCTATGCCTATATGTAGATGATATATTATTGTTTGGCTCAAATGATAATATAATACTTGAGACAAAGTCATTCTTAAAAACAAAGTTTGAAATGAAGGACATGGGGGTAGCAAGTGTGATTCTAGGGCTCAAGTTGACTAGATCAACTGAGGGTATAGCCATCTCTCAATCTCATTATGTTGATAGTGTTATTGAGAAATATGGCTATAAAAATGCTAGAATCGCAGACACCCTATGACCCTTCTGTAGCTTTGTATAAGAATGAAAGTGGTGTTCCCGTGTCTCAGTTGAGATATTCTCAGATCATTGGTAGCTTGGGATACCTAGCTAACTGTACTAGACCTGATATTGCGTTTTCAGTGTCTAAGTTGAGTCGATACACTATTGTCCAAATAGAACTCATTGGGGAGCCTTGGATAGAGTACTTAGGTACTTGAAAGGAACTAGTTCCTTAGGCTTGCATTACAGTAAATATCCTCCTGTCCTTGAAGGATATAGTGATGCGAGTTGGATAGCCAAGAACTCCGGAAGTTATGGATGTACTGGGTACGTGTTTACGTTTGGTGGAGGGGCTGTAGCTTGGAAGTCCACCAAACAGACTATTTTGTCTCGATCTACTTTCGAGGCTGAGCTTTGTGCTTTGGATACTACGGGAATCATGGACGAATGGTTTATGGGATTTATGTCCGAGTTACCAGTCATTAATAAACCGATTCCACCTATATGTTTGCATTGTGACAGTATGAGCACAATAGCAAAGATCAAGAGTACCAAGTACAATCAAAATACGAGAAGACACATTCAAGTTAGACTAAAAACTATAAGGAAATTTGTGTCTCAAGGGGTATTTGCTATTGATTTTGTGGGATCCAAAGACAACACAGCTGACCCCTTAACTAAAGGGCTTGACCTTGGTCAGGTTGTAAAATCTAGGTTAGGAATGGGACTGAAACCCATAGTTGACTCATCTGCAGTGGCAACCCAACCTACCTGAGTGGAGATCCCACAAAGTAGGTTCAATGTGGTATAAACAAACTGCAAGAGTGAGTTGAGCATCTTGATAAAAGTGACACGAAAGTGTCTCTGTCTATTCCTTGACAAACCTGGTAGATGCTAGATGTTGCAAGTTAGTAAGAGCTTATAACTCTGAATGGGATCGAGATTTAAGGCAGGGTAGTTGCAACATACCCTTGGAGATGCCCAACTACGAGAATGTTATTGTCAGGCCACAATTAGAGAATGTGGGTTGATTCTCGAGAACATTCTTGAGACAGGATCAGGACGTATGGCCGAAATGCATCACCCTTATAGATTACTTCTATTGCATTTAACATGTAGTTGTTTATCAACACCATCACAATAAGGTTTAAGTTCAAGAACATAGTTCACTTAGTTCCTGTGGGGGTTTTTGTTTACAACTTAGGTAATGGTTCAAATCGGAAGATACCATTATTGAAACCATGTTATGTTGGTGCATGTTGAACTTTCAACTATGAATTTGTGGGGGATTGTTGGAAAATGATGTTTGGTCTCTCTAATTTTATTGGTCGATAAGTAATAGACTGTAAATTAATAGACCAAGTGGGATTGTGAAATTGTGTTATTTATATTTACTCGAATGTCTTTCATAAATAGTTGGAGATCAATTTAAGGTTGAAATCCAAAGTTGAAAGATATATTATAAATTGGGTTGAATAAAGTTTATTGTTATAATCTTTTATAAATATGTATATATATATTTATATTAGAGATTATATAAGTTAAACTGAGACTATTTAAACCCATATAGTACTATTTTTTGTAGACAAAATATAACAAGTTTTTGACCAAGTCAAATGACCAAGTCAAAATTGTTAAAAGAGAGACGTGGCTTTGAAAAAGGAAGTTGAATGGGATAATTCTTTACCCATTTATTAGCTAAAAAAGTGGATACGTAAGTTATCCCACGTCTTTCTTCATTGGCCACGGAAAAAAAGTCTATAAAAAATAGTTGGAGTGAATTTTAAAGAAGAAGTTTTGACCATCCCACTCTCTGATACTTCATCCTCTCGGCAAATTATCTAAAGAGTTCGAGCACCTCCATAGCAATAGTAGCAGTCGAAGTGAACAGAAGAACAGTGCACCACCTCCGTTTTGAAATCGAATTATCTTGGAAGTAGGTTCTTTGCTGCTCGTCTGCAAGTGTTAAGCAGTACGAGCGCAATACTTCTTCAAGGAAATCTCAGTTCATCGGGCGATTCGATAAGTTTCTTTACATCTTTCAATTTAGTTTTATTTTCTGTTTCTAATTATATCATATTTTTCTGTCTACGCTTCCATTATTGCTTGTTTGGTTTGCCTTTGATTGTTCTATAATTTAAATATTTATCTACTAAAATTGTATTTTATTTAAATCTGATTAATTAAATTATTTTATAATTTATTTTAATGGTTTCAACGTCTATGTCATTGTTTAAACTTTTATGATTAATATATATATATATATATATATATATATATATATATATATATATATATATATATATATATATATATATATATATATATATATATATATATATATATATATATATATATATAATACAATTATTTACGTTGGTAACAACCGTCTTCCGGGTATAAAAATTCTAAATCGTTGTTTTGTTTTTTGGGTTGATAATTACTGTTTGGGTTGGACAAATTTATTCTAAATGTTATTAATAATATTATAGTGAGTAAACCTTTATTTCCAACCAAGCTATAAATATAAATCTGCAATTTCGTGATATCAAGCTTGGAATTTCGGCCATAGTATTGATAAAAATTCAACAATCTTGAAGAAGTATTCTTGTGTCTAATTAATCTTAATTAATTAGAGATACACTTGAAATGGCTGAATCTGGTGATTTGCAAATCGACCCCGTTAATCCCACTGTTTATAACACCACTACTAAAGTTACTACTGAGGTTGGATCTGGTTCTGGTAGTTCTATACCGCATAATGTGGGTACGCTAAGGGTTGATTTAACTGGAATGCCTGAAAAGTTTACTGGGCATTTTTTTATGCGTTGGCAACAACGCATGAAGATATGGTTAATCACCAAGGGCTTGCTTACAGTAATTATGACCCCTAATCCATTCACTCGTGATAAGGACCCTAAAGAGTATTTGACATGGCAAGAGAAGGATGAAATAGGCAAAGGAATGATTCTGTTGGGCTTGTCTGACACATTGTTCGATGTTTATTGCACTCTTCCTGGCACGACCAAAGACCTTTGGGATGAGTTGGACAGGAAATACAATACTGAAGACTAAGGTCTTGAAAAGTATGTAGTGTCTAAGTTCTTGAATTTCGAGATGAAGGAGGGAAAATCGGTACTTGAACAAACTCAGGAATTTCAACTCATTTTGCACTCCCTGAAAGAAGCAGATATGCCGCTGCCTGAAAAATTTCAGGTGATGTCCATCATTGAGAAGTTCCCTAAGTCTTGGGAGGAGTTTGGAATGACTCTCAAGCACAAAAGGGAAAAGATCTCACTGAAAGATCTTATGCATGCTATCACTGTTCAGGAGCAACATATGAGTAAGGCCCGAAACGTGTCTGTTGAGTTTCAACCTAAGGCACATGTTGTAACTGGGGGTAAAGTGGTGAAATCTTTTAAGAATAAACAACCTGCTGCTTCAAACAATCATAATCCACTAAAGCCTAAAAACAAAATTGCAAAGAAACCCATGACAAACCAACCTTGCTTTACATGTGGGCATATGGGACATTGGTTCAGGACTTGTCCGAACAAGAAGCCCAAGGCTCAAGATGGTGGACCTCAAGTTAACATGGTGACTGAAGGACCTGACATAAGCGGGTACATTTCTATTAATCCTCAAGTATTCACTATTTATAATTCCAATGAGTGGTTAGTAGATACAGGAGTAAATGTGCACGTTTGTGCTGATAAAACGCTCTTTGTTTCTTACCAGCCTGCGGTTGGACGGACAGTGATGATGGGGAACTCAAGTGCAGCTAAAGTGCATGGTATAGGGCGCGTGGATTTGAGATTTCCCTCGGGACGTGTTCTATCTTTGCATCAAGTGCACCATGTTCCTGAAATGAGAAGAAATGTTATTAGTGGTTCTATTTTAGTTAGAGAGGGTTTTGAATTAAATTTTAAGTTTAATAAAGTTGTAATCTTGCTTGGTGGATCTTTTATTGGCAAAGGTTATTTGTCAGATGGATTGTTTAAGATTATGGTTGATTTTATTGAAATAAATTATGTCTCTGAGAATTTTAATTCTTCTACTTTATGGCATTGTCGTTTGGGTCATGTTAATCTAGATTCTGTTAAGCGCATGATGAATTTAGATTTAATTCCAAAGAATACAATTGATAAAACTAAGAAATGTCAAGTTTGTGTGACAGCTAAACAAACAAGAAAACCATATCATTCCATAAATAGGGATTCCGGTTTACTTGATTTAATTCACACCGACATTTGAGAGTTTAATGGTTTGCTCACACGTGACCATAAGAGGTATTTCATCACCTTTATAGATGACTGCACTAGATATTTCTATGTGTACCTACTTAAGAGTAAAGATGAAGCTCTAGAAAAATTCTTAATTTTTAAGAATGAAGTAGAGAATCAAACTGGCAAGAGAATCAAACACGTAAGGTCTGATAGAGGAGGAGAGTATACTTCGAACTTAGTTGTACTGGAGTGTCAAAAGTTTGGAATTATACATGACGAAACACCTCCTTATTCACCTCAATCGAATGGGATAGCAGAACGGAAAATAGAACCTTTGGGGATATGATTAACAGTTTATTAGAAAGTTCAGGACTACCTAAATATTTGTGGGGTGAAGCCTTGAATACGGCTTGCCATATTCTGAATAGGGTACCCATGAAACATAAAGATAAATAAAAGATTATAATAATAAACTTTATTCAACCCAATTTATAATATATCTTTCAACTTTGGATTTCAACCTTAAAATGATCTCCAACTATTTATGAAAGACATTCGAGTAAATATAAATAACACAATTTCACAATCCCACTTGGTCTCTCTAATTTTATTGGTCGATAAGTAATAGACTGTAAATTAATTGACCAAGTGGGATTGTGAAATTGTGTTATTTATATTTACTCGAATGTCTTTCATAAATAGTTGGAGATCATTTTAAGGTTGAAATCCAAAGTTGAAAGATATATTATAAATTGGGTTGAATAAAGTTTATTGTTATAATCTTTTATAATTAGAGAGACCAAACATCATTTTCCAACAATCCCCCACAAATTCATAGTTGAAAGTTCAACATGCACCAACATAACATGGTTTCAATAATGGTATCTTTCGATTTGAACCATTACCTAAGTTGTAAACAAAAACCCCCACAGGAACTAAGTGAACTATGTTCTTGAACTTGAACCTTATTGTGATGGTGTTGATAAACAACTACATGTTAAATGCAATAGAAGTAATCTATAAGGGTGACGCATTTCGGCCATACGTCCTGATCCTGTCTCAAGAATGTTCTCGAGAATCAACCCACATTTTCTAATTGCGGCCTGACAATAACATTCTCGTAGTTGGGCATCTCCAAGGGTATGTTGCAACTACCCTGCCTTAAATCTTGATCCCATTCAGAGTTATAAGCTCTTACTAACTTGCAACATCTAGCATCTACCAGGTTTGTCAAGGAATAGACAGAGACACTTTCGTGTCACTTTTATCAAGATGCTCAACTCACTCTTGCAGTTTGTTTATACCACATTGAACCTACTTTGTGGGATCTCCACTCAGGTAGGTTGGGTTGCCACTGCAGATGAGTCAACTATGGGTTTCAGTCCCATTCCTAACCTGGATTTTACAACCTGACCAAGGTCAAGCCCTTTAGTTAAGGGGTCAGCTGTGTTGTCTTTGGATCCCACAAAATCAATAGCAAATACCCCTTGAGACACAAATTTCCTTATAGTTTTTAGTCTAACTTGAATGTGTCTTCTTGTCTTTTGATTGTACTTGGTACTCTTGATCTTTGCTATTGTGCTCATACTGTCACAATGCAAACATATAGGTGGAATCGGTTTACTAATGACTGGTAACTCAGACATAAATCCCATAAACCATTCGGCCATGATTCCCGTAGTATCCAAAGCACAAAGCTCAGCCTCGAAAGTAGATCGAGACAAAATAGTCTGTTTGGTGGACTTCCAAGCTACAGCCCCTCCACCAAATGTAAACACGTACCCAGTACATCCATAACTTCCGGAGTTTTGGCTATTGATGGACAAAAATCCTCTTGTAATAAAATACCTTGCAAGTGTACAAGTTACCGATGTAGTAGTATGCACAAGCAAGAGTCGAATCCACAGAGATTTGAGTGTTGAACAAATTGGTTTAATTAGTGTGACAAGAAACAAAAGGGGGTTTTTGGTTTTGATTTTATTATTAAAACTAATTAACAAAAACTAATTAAGCAAATAAAATAAACACAACAAGGAAATAATTCAAGGATTACGAAATAGTTCACGGATTGGATTCACAACATATTATCACTTTATGCTATTTAAATCATGTAAAGAAATAACTCAATCTCATTCTTGGGTTCGTTCACAAAATTATAGGATTAAGATGTTCATATATTCCGCTAGGTCAATAAAAATATTAAAACCCTCCTAATTCTATCTTGTTTATATATTTCGCTAGGTCAATATAAACATTCAATAATTCAATTAAAAGCTTAAGAACAATGGAACCTAGATTCGTTTGATTTCCGCTAGGTCCTCAATTGAATCTATTCTTCTCAACAATGGTCAAATTACAAATCATCCATGCTAGTGCAATAATTCATACCCAAATAAATTCAAGAGGTCAAAGGTATTCCGCTAGGTCAACACAATTGATCTTAAGAATAATGATTAAGAATGTTGGGAAGAACAAGAACGAAAAAGAGATGAGAAGAATTAAAACCTTAGCATAAAGATCAAATATGTGTTACTACCAATCCGCAAACTAAAGAATTTAGCCTCGAAGAGCCATTAAAATAAATACCTCAAACCTTGAATTAAAACCTTCAATCTTGTACAAAGGAATTGTAATATGTTTAGGAGAAAGAATAAGAAAAATCAAAAGATCAAAAGATCAAAAAAATAAAAGATAAAAGATGAACTAGTCTAGGGTTGTTTTTATAGGAGGAGGGAGGTGAAAATCCTTTTTGGAAACAAATTAGGGTCAAAATCCTAGTCAAAGTAGAAGATCTCCCGAAATTCGTCGCTGATTCTGTGCAAATCTGTGAAAAATCACGTTTTCCTTATTTGTGACGGAATAAAATCTGTTGCTGAAAATCTTGGTGGGCGGTCGCCCACAATTGCCCATTGGCTGCCCATGTGAACAGTAAGTCTCACGACCAATTTTCCTTCTTCAGCGGCCAATGAAATCCTTATGCGCGGCCGCCCAAGAGCTTTCCCATGCCCAGGCCAGCCTTGGCCCAATTCTTCCTTGGCAATGTTCCTTTTGGCCCAGCCACTCTCGGCCATTTGGCCCCATGTTGCAGCATTGCTCGGCCATTCCTTGGCCTTGATTTAGGACCAAAGTGTATTCGTTTCGTCTCGCTATTTTGCCGTCGCACTTTGACCACTATAATAAATTCTTTTGCACTTCGCTCTTTGAGATTTTATTTTTCATTTTAACCCATGAATTTTTATAAATCAAATTCGTCCAAAAATTTCATATTTCCAGTTTAGTCCCTGAATTTCCAAAATTTCCAATTTGGTCCTTGAATTTCCAATATTTACGCTTTGGCCCTCGAACTTTATAATTTCCGTTTAGTCCTCCGCTTTTCAGAATTGCAGTTTGTTCCAAAAGCTTCCAAAGTACGCTCTAACCTCCATTTTCAACATTGTTGCACTTCAACCCCTGTACTTTCAAAACACTAGAAAATACATTAAATTTTCAAGGTTTCGAGCATAAAATAAGCTAGGAAATATATCTTTTGGATGGGTAAAATCACATCCATCAAATCCCCCCAAATTTATCTTTTGCTCATCCTCGAGTAAAACAAAAGAAATAAACAAAAACAAAATTACCCTAACAAATAAAAACAATCAACAGAAAATATTTTTGATATGTTCTCACTACATACAAGGTTGTCGGTCAAAGAAGTCTCAGATTCTCACTTACATATGCTAAATAAGTGCCAAAAAGAATATGCAAATACAATTACATTAATGCATCTAACCCAAATTTTCCACCTCGGCCTGAATGATGAATGAAATATGGGAGATCATTGTCACCAAAGTAAGATATTTTATAGGTTCACTAACCACATGCTCTAAATAAGATGAAATTTCAGCACAAGGACACTCATATGCATGTTTAAACAAAACTGTCAACCCGGCTACTCTTTAGGAATCAAATATGTCTTTTACGGTTTGTAATGTATCGCGATAAACGCGGGCTAGGTTCACGGTTACAAATGAAGATAAGGACATACGAAGTCAAGCAAGTGAAACTAGAAAGTCTTCATCATACATCCTCACATTGAAATTATCACTCCGCTCCAAGCCAACCCATTGATTTAACCCCCAAACTTATAATTTTGTATACTTTCAAACTTGGGCTCGATCACCTTTCTTTCTTTCTTTTTGATCACTTTCCACTTCAAAATTAGAGAGGGCAAGGCAATTTTTTTTCTTCATTCATTTTTTTTTCTTTGCTTTTTTTTTTCTTTGCTTTGCACAAATAAATCACGAAGAATGTGCATTCAATACTTTTTGCTCAAGCCCCTCTTTTCATTACATAACAATTCATAACCATTTTTCTTTCTTTTCATGGCCACTTTCCATTTCACCCTTTGATTTTCAAAACATCCCCCAAATATCCCAATTCATTCCCTAGTTTCACTTTCTTGAAAAGGTGAGAAACATTGTGTATAGGTTAAAAGGGTAGGATAATGAGGGTACAAATGAAGGCGAATGGTGGTCTAAGATAACCTCCCACTTTGTGAGAGATTCCATTCTTTTTCAAGCTCAAAAGGGGTTCTAGCAATTTTTTTTATATAAGTGACGAGAAAGTTAAAGGCTCACAAATAGGGTTCAAAGAAAAATAGCCACATATCACTTCCCGAATAGCCTAATTGATGTGTTATTGACAGTCATGCAAACATGTTCTAGGGACCCCGAGAATGTCAAAGTGATCCTATAAAGGTCTCCTAAATTGGTAACAATGATCAAGAAAAATGATGGAAGTGAATGGTGGTGCAATTGTGTTTTACATGTATTAATGCAATTCTAATTAACATATTCAAATTGGCACAAACTAGCAAAACTCAATCAAAAACTCTCTCAAATCATCACGGACGTTGGCCAACTTCCAAACATATAATGAGAACAAAATTTTTAAATTTTTCTATTTTTTTGGAGGGTGACACTATATACACTCCCCTATAAATCCAAAAACTCGGAGAGATATCTACCCCCAAACTCAAAACATGCTATGTCCTCATAGCAAAGAGAACAAAAACATGCCTTGGGTTCAAAGGACGATATGACACAACAAAGCAAATGAATAAAGCAAATAAAACGTACCTACTTGGGTTGCCTCCCAATTAGCGCATTTGGTTAAGGTCGTTAGCCCGACCGTTGCTCCCAATTACATCTATTTGGCCTTAGCCTTCCTTCCCTTGGCCCACCTTGCATATTCGCGGGCACAAACGCCCACCGCTTTCCATATGTAGGTACCATTTTTTATTAGCTCGGGTGGAGCCCAAGGAATTTTAGTGGCCTTCTTCTTGGCCTTCTTTTTCTTTTTCTTCATGGGGGCCTCTCCCCCAAACTCATTTGGTGCCTTGGTCCCACGGACATCAAGCACCTCATCTTTCTCAACATAATTATGAGAGGAGCTATCTTGGTCATCAATGTTAGCCATAAAAGAATCAGATAAATCAAGACAGTAACATTCCTCAATTTGAGCACATGAATTATTACTTTCAGCTTTTAGAGGAAAAAATGATTTTAGTTTTGACACCGACTCCTTACGAGGTCGGTCTAGGGGGTGATACGGTCCGTCACTCAAAGAGTGTTTGTCGGCCTTGTTGTTACTAGCCATATCATGAACGTCCGCTTTATCCCTAGAATTCTCACTGTCCCTCTTATCTACTTTAGCACACTTGTCCTCCTCTATGTCATCTAAGGACTCACAACCTTCCCCATCATCATCCATGGGGTGTTTCATCACATCATTAACCGAAATTTCTATCTTCTCATCCGCTACCATCATGGATAATTTCCCATTCCCCACATTTATTATTGTGTTAGTTGTGGCCATGAAGGGACGTCCTAGCAAAATAATAGGGTCTCTACTCGTACTTCCTCCACTAACCATATCCATAACCACAAAGTCAACGGGAACTATCAAGGTCCCCACTTGAACCAATACATCCTCCACAATGCCCATTGGTCTCCTAATAGAATGGTCCGCTAAATAGAGGGCCATTGTGGTGGGCTTCAACTCGGACAAGCCCAATTGCAAGTATGTGGAGTATGGTAATAAATTAATGCTAGCACCAAGGTCTAACATCGCCTTCACCTCACTAGAATCCCCAATAGTAATAGAGATTGTGAAACTTCCGGGGTCCTTTAGCTTAGGTGGGAGATCTTGTCGGACTATGGCACTAGTACTCTCTCCCATGATCAACATCTCATTCTTTCCATACCTATGCTTTTTGGAGTTTAATTCTTTGAAAATTTTTGTATAGGCCGGAATATTTTTAATCACATTAAGCAGTGGGAGATTTATGCTAACTTTGGAGAACATCTCCATCAATTCTTTCATTTGATGCTCTAACTTATGTCTCATTAATCGACCAGAAAAGGGCACCGGTGGTACATATGGCTTGGGGGGTATATAAGTGTCTTTGGATTTTCCCCCCAATCCACATGTACTCTTTTCCGCATCTTCATTAGAAATAGGAGGAGGAGGAGGGGGAGAAGAAGAAGAAGGAGAACAAACCTCTTGACTTACCACTTTGCCATTCCGTAGTGTGGATATGGCCATTGCTTGATGTCCTTGGCTCGGAAACGTTCCGGGCTTGTGACCTTGAAGGGCTTCCGCAAGTTGCCCTATTTGAGTTTCAAGCTTTTTGATGGCGGCACTATGTTGCCTTGATTCTTGTTGTTGCTCCAACCTCATCCTTTCCAATGCCTCTTCCCAAGGCTCTTTCCTAGTCTCACATTGCCCTTGGGGTGGTGGAGTATGTAGGGATTTGTTTTGGTTACCTTGGTTTCCTCCCCATGAAAAATTAGGGTGATTCCTCCACCCCGGATTGTAAGTGTTGCTATATGGATTATTTTGTGGAGGCCTTGGGTTGAATCCATTGAGTGCATGTACCTGCTCATCATTAGAAATAAACTGCGCACCACTAGGAAAAAAGTTAGTAGCATGAGTGAGGAGACCACAAATAGAACAAGCATCTTGCACAACATTAGCACCAAGAGAGGTGCCTTTAGCATTCAACATAGCAATTAATTGAGATACTTGTTTAGCCAAATTATCATTACCCTCTAGCTCATGTACTCCCCTAACCTTACCCCTTGTACTCTTTTGTTGGGAATTAGCACCCAACATCTCAAATAAATCATGTGTCTCTTGGGGAGTTTTGGCTCCTAGTGTGCCCCCCGCCGCATTATCAACCATGGCTTGATTAACATGATTCAAGCCATCATAAAACGTTTGATTAAGCAAGGGTAAAGGAAAATTGTGATGGGGACATTTCACTAACATCATTTTAAATCGGTCCCAAGCCTCATGAAACGGCTCACCTATTTCTTGGGCAAATCCAATGATCTTTTGCCTCATATTAGCTAACGTGGGATGGGGATAATATTTTTGTTAAAACACATCATGCAATTGATCCCACGTGCTTATACTTCTAGGTGGTAACATCATAAACCAAGTCTTGGCCGCCCCTTTCAAAGTGTAGGGGAAGCACTTTAATCTAATTTGCTCATCGGTTACACCTATTTTGCCCGGAAAGTGAGATACTATCATCATATACTCACGCAAGAAAGTCAAAGGGTCTTTGGCCGGTAGGCCTTGATACATGGGCAACATGTTAAAATATTGACCCTTGACTTCAAATTTCTTTGCCTCCTCCGATAACACAATACAAGATATGGAGGCATCGACTCTAGGACGACAAAAGTCTTGCATGGTTTGAGCCGGTGGGATTGCCATCGCGGCTTCTTCCTCTTCTACCCCGGTGGTAGAAGAATTTAGGTCACTTTCGAGGGGATTGCCCTCTTTTAATTCAAGTTCTTTCAAACGCCGACCTAACCTATCAATGTCGTCGTTCAATGGCTCCAATGTAGGATTCAAAGAACGCCGACCAAGCATACACCGATTAAACAAACTTGTTCAAATCACAACAAATCCCCGACAACGGCGCCAAAAACTTGATGGACAAAAATCCTCTTGTAATAAAATACCTTGCAAGTGTACAAGTTACCGATGTAGTAGTATGCACAAGCAAGGATCGAATCCACAGAGATTTGAGTGTTGAACAAATTGGTTTAATTAGTGTGACAAGAAACAAAAGGGGATTTTTGGTTTTGATTTTATTATTAAAACTAATTAACAAAAACTAATTAAGCAAATAAAATAAACACAACAAGGAAATAATTCAAGGATTACGAAATAGTTCACGGATTGGATTCACAACATATTATCACTTTATGCTATTTAAATCATGTAAAGAAATAACTCAATCTCATTCTTGAGTTCGTTCACAAAATTATAGGATTAAGATGTTCATATATTCCGCTAGGTCAATAAGAACATTAAAACCCACCTAATTCTATCTTGTTTATATATTCCGCTAGGTCAATATAAACATTCAATAATTCAATTAAAAGCTTAAGAACAATGAAACCTAGATTCGTTTGATTTCCGCTAGGTCCTCAATTGAATCTATTCTTCTCAACAATGATCAAATTACAAATCATCCATGCTAGTGCAATAATTCATACCCAAATAAATTCAAGAGGTCAAAGGTATTCCGCCAGGTCAACACAATTGATCTCAAGAATAATGATTAAGAATGTTGGGAAGAACAAGAACGAAAAAGAGATGAGAAGAATTAAAACCTTAGCATAAAGATCAGATATGTGTTACTACCAATCCGCAAACTAAAGAATTTAGCCTCGAAGGGCCATTAAAATAAATACCTCAAACCTTGAATTAAAACCTTCAATCTTGTACAAAGGAATTGTAATATGTTTAGGAGAAAGAATAAGAAAAATCAAAAGATCAAAAGATCAAAAAAATAAAAGATAAAAGATGATCAAAAACTAGTCTAGGGTTGTTTATATAGGAGGAGGGAGGTGAAAATCCTTTTTGGAAACAAATTAGGGTCAAAATCCTAGTCAAAGTAGAAGATCTCCCGAAATCCGTCGCTGATTCTGTACAAATCTGTGAAAAATCACGTTTTCCTTATTTGTGACGGAATAAAATCTGTTGCTGAAAATCTTGGTGGGCGGTAGCCGACAATTGCCCATTGGCTGCCCATGTGAACAGTAAGTCTCACGGCCAATTTTCCTTCTTCAGCGGCCAATGAAATCCTTATGCGCGGCCGCCCAAGAGCTTTCCCATGCCCAGGCCAGCCTTGGCCCAATTCTTCCTTGGCAATGCTCCTTTTGGCCCAGCCACTCTCGGCCATTTGGCCCCATGTTGCAGCATTGCTCGGCCATTCCTTGGCCTTGATTTAGGACCAAAGTGTATTCTTTTCGTCTCGCTATTTTGTCGTCGCACTTTGACCACTATAATAAATTCTTTTGCACTTCGCTCTTTGAGATTTTATTTTTCATTTTAACCCATGAATTTTTATAAATCAAATTCGTCCAAAAATTTCATATTTCCAGTTTAGTCCCTGAATTTCCAAAATTTCCAATTTGGTCCTTGAATTTCCAATATTTACGCTTTGGCCCTCGAACTTTATAATTTCCGTTTAGTCCTCCGCTTTTCAGAATTGCAGTTTGCTCCAAAAGCTTCCAAAGTACGCTCTAATCCTCCGTTTTCAACATTGTTGCACTTCAACCCCTGTACTTTCAAAACACTAGAAAATACATTAAATTCTCAAGGTTTCGAGCATCAAATAAGCTAGGAAATATATCTTTTGGATGGGTAAAACCACATCCATCAGCTATTCAACTCGCATCACTATATCCTTCAAGGACAGGAGGATATTTACTGTAATGCAAGCCTAAGGAACTAGTTCCTTTCAAGTACCTAAGTACTCTATCCAAGGCTCCCCAATGAGTTCTATTTGGACAATAGTGTATCGACTCAACTTAGACACTGAAAACGCAATATCAAGTCTAGTACAGTTAGCTAGGTATCCCAAGCTACCAATGATCTGAGAATATCTCAACTGAGACACGGGAACACCACTTTCATTCTTATACAAAGCTACAGAAGGGTCATAGGGTGTCTTTGCGATTCTAGCATTTTTATAGCCATATTTCTCAATAACACTATCAACATAATGAGATTGAGAGATGGCTATACCCTCAGTTGATCTAGTCAACTTGAGTCCTAGAATCACACTTGCTACCCCATGTCCTTCATTTCAAACTTTGTTTTTAAGAATGACTTTGTCTCAAGTATTATATTATCATTTGAGCCAAACAATAATATATCATCTACATATAGGCATAGGATAATACAATCATCACCTCTAACCTTATAGTAGACACACTGATCTGCATCACTAAGAGTAAAGCCAAATGATAAAACTACTTTATCAAATTTCTCATTCCATTGCTTAGGGGCCTGTTTAAGTCCGTACAATGACTTAACCAATTTACAAACCTTTCTTTCATTGCCTTTAGCTACAAATCCTTCAGGCTGATCCATATAAATCTCCTCTTCAAGGTCACCATGAAGAAAAGCAGTCTTAACATCCATTTGATGAATATTAAGACCCAATACGGATGCCAATGCTATAAGCATTCTGATTGTAGTCATACGTGCAACAGGCGCATAAGTATTAAAGAAATCTATGCCCTCCTTTTGTTTGAAACCCTTAGCAACTAATCTGGCCTTATATTTGTCAATGGTTCCGTCTGGTTTCAACTTCCTTTTAAAAATCCATTTACACCCAATAGTTGTGCACCCAGGAGGAAGGTCAACGAGTTCCCAAGTTCCATTTTGAACAATGGAATCCATTTCATCCTTAACGGCATCCTTCCAATGAATGGATTCCTGTGAAGCCATTGCATCTTTGAAGGTTACTGGATCACCCTCGAGATTGTAAGTAATATAATCACTTCCAAACTCCTTAGTGACCCTAGCTCGTTTACTCCTTCTAGGTTCATCTAGCTCTTCTGACTCAACGTCATTTGCGCTAGAACTACTGGGTCCAACCCCCACATTTGAAATCTTTTCCACTTGTTCAGGAATAGATTCCAATGTAGTGTCTTGATTTTTACTCGAAGTATTTTTAGGCACTCCAGTCTTCATGGGAAAAACATCTTCAAAAAATGTTGCATCACGGAATTCCACAATGGTGTTCACATCTATGCCTGAGATTTCAGATTTGATAACCAAAAATCTCAAGGCATAAGAGTGTTCAACATAACCTATAAAGATCGCATCAACAGTTTTGGGTCCAAGTTTTTTCCTTTTATGTTCAGGGACTAACACTTTTGCTAGACACCCCCACACTCTAAAGTATTTTAAACTTGGTTTTCTACCCGTCAAAAGTTCGTAAGGACACTTATCTTTATGTATCATGGGTACCCTATTCAGAATATGGCAAGCCGTATTCAAGGCTTCACCCCACAAATATTTAGGTAGTCCTGAACTTTCTAATAAACTGTTAATCATATCCCCAAAGGTTTTATTTTTCCGTTCTGCTATCCCATTCGATTGAGGTGAATAAGGAGGTGTTTCGTCATGTAAAATTCCAAACTTTTGACACTCCAGTACAACTAAGTTCGAAGTATACTCTCCTCCTCTATCAGACCTTACGTGTTTGATTCTCTTGCCAGTTTGATTCTCTACTTCATTCTTAAAAATTAAGAATTTTTCTAGAGCTTCATCTTTACTCTTAAGTAGGTACACATAGCAATATCTAGTGCAGTCATCTATAAAGGTGATGAAATACCTCTTATGGTCACGTGTGAGCAAACCATTAAACTCGCAAATGTCGGTGTGAATTAAATCAAGTAAACCGGAATCCCTATTTATGGAATCATATGGTTTTCTTGTTTGTTTAGCTGTCACACAAGCTTGACATTTCTTAGTTTTATCAATTGTATGCTTTGGAATTAAATCTAAATTCATCATGCGTTTAATAGAACCTAGATTAACATGACCCAAACGACAATGCCATAAAGTAGAAGAATTAAAATTCTCAGAGACATAATTTATTTCAATAAAAATCAACCATAATCTTAAACAATCCATCTGACAAATAAGCTTTGCCAATAAAAGATCCACCAAGCAAGATTACAACTTTATTAAACTTAAAATTTAATTCAAAACCCTCTCTAACTAAAATAGAACCACTAATAACATTTCTTCTCATTTCAGGAACATGGTGCACTTGATGCAAAGATAGAACACGTCCCGAGGGAAATCTCAAATCCACGCGCCCTATACCATGCACTTTAGCTGCACTTGAGTTCCCCATCATCACTGTCCATCCAATCGCAGGCTGGTAAGAAACAAAGAGCGTTTTATCAGCACAAACATGCACATTTGCTCCTGTATCTACTAACCACTCATTGGAATTATAAATAGTGAATACTTGAGGATTAATAGAAATGTACCCACTTATGTCAGGTCCTTCAGTCACCATGTTGACTTGAGGTCCACCATCTTGAGCCTTGGGCTTCTTGTTCGGACAAGTCCTGAACCAATGTCCCATCTGCCCACATGTAAAGCAAGGTTGGTTTGCCTTGGGTTTCTTTGCAATTTTTTTTTAGGCTTTAGTGGATTATGATTGTTTGAAGCATCAGGTTGTTTATTCTTAAAAGATTTCACCACTTTACCCCCAGTTACAACATGTGCCTTAGGTTGAAACTCAACAGGCACGTTTCGGGCCTTACTCATATGTTGCTCCTGAACAGTGATAGCATGCATAAGATCTTTCAGTGAGATCTTTTCCCTTTTGTGCTTGAGAGTCATTCCAAACTCCTCCCAAAACTTAGGGAACTTCTCAATGATGGACATCACCTGAAATTTTTCAGGCAGCGGCATATCTGCTTCTTTCAGGGAGTGCAAAATGAGTTGAAATTCCTGAGTTTGTTCAAGTACCGATTTTCCCTCATTCATCTCGAAATTCAAGAACTTAGACACTACATACTTTTCAAGACCTTGGTCTTCAGTATTGTATTTCCTGTCCAACTCATCCCAAAGGTCTTTGACCGTGCCAGGAAGAGTGCAATAAACATCGAACAATGTGTCAGACAAGCCCAACAAAATCATTCCTTTGCCTATTTCATCCTTCTCTTGCCATGTCAAATACTCTTTAGGGTCCTTATCACGAGTGAATGGATTAGGGGTCATAAACTGTAAGCAAGCCCTTGGTGATTAACTATATCTTCATGCGTTGTTGCCAACGCATAAAAAAATGCCCAGTAAACTTTTCAGGCATTCCAGTTAAATCAACCCTTAGCGTACCCACATTATGCGGTATAGAACTACCAGAACCAGATCCAACCTCAGTAGTAACTTTAGTAGTGGTGTTATTAACAGTGGGATTAACGGGGTTGATTTGCAAATCACCAGATTCAGCCATTTCAAGTGTATCTCTAATTAATTAAGATTAATTAGACACAAGAATACTTCTTCAAGATTGTTGAATTTTTATCAGTACTATGGCCGAAATTCCAAGCTTGATATCACGAAATTGCAGATTTATATATATAGTTTGGTTGGAAATAAAGGTTTACTCACTATAATATTATTAATAACATTTAGAATAAATTTGCCCAACCCAAACAGTAATTATCAACCCAAAAAACAAAACAACGATTTAGAATTTTTATACCCAGAAGACGGTTTGTTACCAACGTAAATAATTGTATTATATATATATATATATTAATCATAAAAGTTTAAACAATGACATAGACGTTGAAACCATTTAAATAAATTATAAAATAATTCAATTGATCAGATTTAAATAAAATAAAATTTTAGTAGATAAATATTTAAATTGTAGAACAATCAAAGGCAAACCAAACAAGCAATAATGGAAGCATAGACAAAAAAAAAAATGATATAATTAGAAACAGAAAATAAAACTAAATTGAAAGATGTAAAGAAAACTTATCGAATCGCCCGATGAACGGACTAGCCTTGAAGAAGTATTGCCCTCGTACTTACGGGTGCACTGCAGACGAGCTTGCAGCAACCTACTTCCAGGATAATTCGATTTCAAAACGGAGGTGGTGCACTGTTCTTCCGTTCACTTCGACTGCTACTATTGCTATGGAGGTGCTCAAACTTTTTAGATGTTTTGCCGAGAGGATGAAGTATCAGAGAGTGGGATGAAAAAACTTCTTATTTAAAAATACTCCAACTATTTTTTTTTATAGACTTTTCTTTTCCCGTGGCCAATGAAGAAAGACGTGGGATAACTTACATATCCACTTTTTTAGCTAACAAATGGGTAAAAGCTTTATCCCATTCAACATCCTTTTCCAAAGCCACGTTTCTCTTTTAACAATTTTGACTTGGTCATTTGACTTGGTCAAAAAACTTGTTATATTTTGTCTACAAAAAATAGTACTATATGGGTTTAAATAGTCTCAGTTTAACTTATATAATCTCTAATATAAATATATATAAATGGGAGTGTGATGAACGTGGGCTTCGATTTCTATTTAATAAGTTGGATGGGGTAATATGGTTATTGTGTTTATTTTAGTTCGATATATCAGACAATTTATTTAATTTTTTTTCAAAAAAAAAATTTAGCATGGTAATTAAAGTATTAATAAAAATTTCAATTTTCCAAATTCTTCTCAAAAAATTGTATATTTATAAAAACGAATATTGGGAAAGATGGCCATCATTTTTAAATTTTTTATTGAATTTTATGTCAATATTATAAGAACTAAAGATAGTGTAAATTGGTATTTTAATTATATATTTTTGTCTGAAAAGTGGCGCATGCCATACACGCGTGTACAGAATCGCGTCTATGAAGGTGATTTTTTATTTTGTTTTATTTAAATGGGACACTTGGTGTCCGTTCATTGGCCGATTGGATTCCCGATTTTTTTATCTGATGTCTTTAACATTTAAAAATAATAATACAAATTAATCCAAATTCAATTAAAATATAAAATTTGAAAATTAAAATTTAACAATTAAGAATTACAAATTACAAATTCAAAATTAAAATTTGAAAATTAAAATTAAAAAAATTAAAATTAACATTTAAAAACAAAAGAGTTTTTTTTGTGATATTCAGGGAGTTTTGTTGTAACAATCAGCTTCTTTGGGTTGTTTTTTTTTTCTTTAATATTCATCTTTTAAAAGTTCTTTTTGGTAAATGGCCTTAAGATTTATACAATTTTTACATTCAAAAAACTGTTTATTTCTTTATTTAATGACTAATTTATTATATTATATTTACATCTGATTAATGTCTCATTATTGTCTGTAAAAAAAATGTATTTTAAATTGTACGATATATTGTATATTATTAATTTCAAGGTATTTTTATTATTGTATTCCTTTTATGCTATGACTATTAATAAAATTCAAAGGTTAATATTTATTCATTGTTAACCTCCTTATAAATCGATACTATGTTATTTGTCGTTTTCGATTATATTTCACATTAAAAAAAGTTCACTATCTCGATGGTCCGAATATATTGATATGTAATGATGATCTTCCTTCCTCTTTTGACAGTTGTGCCTACAATGTTGTCTTTTAAAGCTGTGCTTCACATTTTATAAAAAAAATTCTCTCATTTAGTCATTTCATTTAATTTCCGTCTTCTTAAGGATCAATAACTCCCGTACATTGCAGGAATGTAACACTAGATTTATTTTTGTAACATTCAATCTGATATTTGTATTGAGAATATAATTTTCAAATAAATGTTTTACAATGTATACAAACATATTTATTTCCTTTTGTATTTATTTCGATTTCGATAAGTTATTCGTTAGTAACTGCCCGTGCATCGCACGGGAGTCAAACTAGTTTTTTGTTAACGCGAAGGTAGTTTGAGCAAAAATTTTAGGTTAATTTAATTATACTAATGAACATTTAAAGATTGTTATTGATAGTATTTTTATGGTATATCAATAACAAATTTTAAATTTTCATTAGGAAAATTAAGTTAACCTAAATTTATTGTTCCGAGTACCTTTGTGTGAAAAAAAAATAGGAGGATCATTTCGAGACGGATGGAGTAAATGATTAAGGCTCCGTTTGTTTAGCGTAAAACATTTTCCGGAAAATGATTTCCGGCAAAATGTTTTCCGGAAAATGAAAATGTTTTCCGGAAAATAAGATAAAAATGAAGTTTCCCCATAATCTGTTGCGAAACAAACACCAAAAAATGAGGAAAATGTTTTCCGGAAAACATTTTCCCCCAAACAAACGGAGCGTAAAGCATTCAAGAAATTCACAGTAACCACTAGGGATGGCAACGGGGCGGGTTCGGGGCGGGTTCTTCATTTCCCAAACCCGCCCCTACAGTGATATACCATTACCCGAACCCGCCCCGCCCCGGTTATGCCTTACCCGAGCCCCGCCCCGCCCCGCCCCGTTTAACCCAAAAAATTGGACATAAAAGAAAAGGGAAAGCACATTGTGCTCGAAGGTGGAGATGAGGTGTGAAACAGAAGATAGGGGGACTGCCATGGAATGACGTTGAGATGAGGTGTGAAACAGAAGATAGCGTGACTCTCATGATTGGAATCCCATGAAGCAGACCGTTGTAGATTATGTTAATCTTCTTGCTGGAAAATACCCTTACTGGAATCGTAGCGCTGGTGCAGATCATTTCATGCTTGCCTGCCATGATTGGGTAATTTATCTTACTATGGCTTCTATATGGTGGAGTTGAGATTGACAGAAATGAAAAGTGCTAACACTTATTGGACTTATTGGAGTACTTTATAAATAAATATCATCACACCACAAGAACTTTCAAATTCAAACATCAACCAAGTAGATTTTTTGTTGTTATCCAAATAATACATAAGGTTAATTTTTGCAGAGAGTTTAGCATCACAACATAGTTAGGAGTATGCTAAGGGCATTTAAGTAATTTCATAAATAATCGGGGCGGGTTCGGGGCGGGGCGGGGGTAAACCCGAACCCTATAAAAATCCGTCGGGTTTTCAAAATTGCTTCCCAAACCCGGCCTATTAGGGGCGGGTCTTTTCGGGTTCGGGGCGGGTTTCGGGTTTTTGCCATCCCTAGTAACCACCAACCTTTCCTGTTCTAGCTAATTCTTGAATACCAAACCTGCTTAAATCCCTCTGCACAGCAACCATCTTTCCAGATCTCCAATGACCTGGATCAACAGAATAGGATTCAAATACATTGAACATGTATATTCAATCCTCTAAAAATATATGAACAAGTCATCTTTCAGAATATTGCAATGCCACTATGAACTTACTGCAAAGTTCTAAATTAAGAAGAAATTACCAAGCAATGATAACTAGCCACTAGATGAACCTCTCATACCTAAAGATGGACCAATAATTGAGGGCTTGGATCATCAATTGATGTTGTGTGTACCTAGAACCCTGACCTATAGGAACGAATGCAAAGGCAGTCCCTTTAGATTTTTTAATTATTTGGGGCAAGTACATTCTCCCACCGCCCCAAAAGTTTGTCTTACTTTAATTTTCATGGTCAACTCAATTGAACTTTGACCATAATTTTATGAAAATTTAGATATCTTTATACATTTCTAAAAACTTAGATAAGGAGTGAAAGCTTAAAATTAGGATTTCACCTGGGATGCTAGCTGACCTCATAAATGTTTTCAGCAGGTATATTTCATTCAACAACACAAGTTTCAAATATTGAATACATATTCAACTACTGGCATACATGAAATAATCTTTGTAACATCAAAATATATAAACCAATTAGAAAAAACAAATCACAACAGAAGATGGGATTGCATTACTAGATATAATAAATTAAAAATCAATGATCATAGACATAACAAATTAAGGTCAAATGTCCAAAAACAATTGTGCAGAGATGAGAGACCTAATCATAAGCGAGGGTTGGGATGAATTGATGGATGTTGAACCCGTAAGTCCAGTGAAAAGGAGAGGTGCATGGCTCTGGCAGCTCATATTCACAAAGCCTCTTTGTCGTCTTCGTCTCAAAATTGTATTCAACCCACTCTGTACAAGCTAAAAGCACCATAGTCGAATCACCATCTTTTTCGCGCCGAAAAATACTCATACAAGTTCCATAGTCCTTTCCTGGATAAACTTGTTGTGGTAGCATTGATGCAAGGGAAGCAAGATCAACTTGGTATTTCAGAAACCAACCCGAGTAATCTCCTTTCAACTCATGAACGTCAAGAACTGAACTTTTGTAGTAGTACCGGGGGTCAGAGTTAACTAAATGTAAATGGCCCTGAGATTCTCCAAAGTATTGAAAATTACGGGCTAACCGTGGAGTCGGGAGTTCCTTATGCAGTTAGTATGAACATTGAAATAATCGATTAAAGTAACATCCATGGATAGCCAGTGGATTGCACCATTGCAAAAAATTCCATGAATATGATCATAAGCAAAATGTCCAACGAAAGTATTACTCTCAGGTGCTTTGCAAATGCCCGTTGCAGATGAATAAACCTCAATTTGGTACTTGTTGGATAATTCATGTTGTCGACACAAAAATATAATCTTATAATTAAGTGATTCGTAAGGATCAAAGGTTAAACTTGCACAAACAAATTTATGTTTGCTAATGTGTGGGGGAATGTCAGGAAGAGCTTTGGATTCCTCTGTAGTGGGATTGTGAATGTGGTACATGTGATCGGGTGAATTCCACTTGGGGATTCTGAATAGTTGTAAACCATTGCATGATGAGGTACAAGTCAAACTCATACCTTCATAATCATCTGATCGATTCATGAAGGGCATAGTATAGAAAAAAATCTGGGTTAATTTGACCGTCAATGTTGATGGCAAGGCGTCCGTAAGTACTGTAATGATCAACTGGGAAGAACAGACCCACAGCAGCTGCTCTGTGATGTCTGGAAGCATGATTTTGGCGAAACCCTTGACTAGAGAGAAAGGAATGCCAACCTTTGGAAAGAGTTTTGAATTTAAGAGTGGATTTTACCGGTAATCGGAGAAAGATTTCAGTACAGATATCCTCGCCGGAGTTAATTGAAGATTGCAGCTCTTTACATCGCTTGGATTCATGTATGATCTCCACAGCGAGATCCTTTGAATGTCGCTGCTGCTTCTGCTTGGAACAATTCATGGTTTATTGAAGTAGACGGAATCAAGCGGTGGGGGAGGTTTATATTAATAGCTGGGAGATCGGGTAGAGAGAATCCTAATTTCAATCTGATATGGAAATCGTTAAATCTAATATACAATACATGTTGGTTTAACCGCCTCTTAGCCTACCCATAAGCGGTGGTTGAAATTTAATCTTGAAATGTTGATCCGACGGCTGAAAATCATCCTCATACCCACGTCTCCCACGTTCTCTCTGCCGGGACATCAAAACCCACCGGTGGCCATTCTTCCCAATTCACCGTCTCTCTCATGGGCAATTTTCTTTTGCGATGAGCAACTCTCCTCACCCCCAAGGTTAGTGTTTCAATCCTTTCAATCCCTCATTTCCCCTCTTCCACTCCCTGCTGCAGTTAAGCGGCGTAATCCTCTCTTCCCAATTCATCGTCTTTTGATTTGAAAGACAATCTCAATTTGCTCTCTCCCGTCTTTTCTTTTCCCGGTGAATCAAACCTCATCTCCCCCAAACCTACCACTCAATTTCCAATCTAACCCCGTTTTGCAATTTGCGGTAGTTGACAGAGGCGACGAGGGGGAAGACGAAGAGTGTTGACGAAGGTGGAGATGGAGCGGCTGCTAAGAGGTCACCGGGAAGATTAGGGCATGGGAGAGGGAGGGTTAACGACATGGTGGGGAATGAGGAGAAGCGTGAAGAAATTGACGGTGGTGGAGTTGCCGGAGACTGACGCCATTGACGAAACCAAAAGAGCTTGAGGCTAGGGTTTGCAATTGGCAGATTCCGATGCAGAAACAGGACATTTTCCTCGGCCTCAGGTTTCTTCTTCTGCCTCAGTTCCGACTCAAATCAGCGGCACCCTTTTTTCTCAGGTTTGTTCTCTCGCTTTCGATTCTCACTAAAGTCTTTGTTTACCTCTATGCATCCATTTCTTTCATTTATTTTAAGTTTCTTCAAAAATTGTTTCTTTTCTTTATGCACATTAGGTGTTTGTGTTTTTGTCTAAATGGAGAATTGAAAATTCTTCAAAGAAGTTGGCCTATAATGATTTTCTTTCGGAAACTGATTACTATCTTCATTGGTTATGATATTTGAGTTCAAATTCACAGCAATCTAATGTACCTTAGCAAATGGTAAACTTAAATAGCTGGAAGAAGGCACGTTAAGCAATCTTAGCCAATGCCAAACAGGAGTGACTGCACCCAAACAATTTCAACAAAAAAAAAAAAAACACATAATTGAGAAGCTTATGATGACATGGTTACAGCCATTAGAAACTTCAGTACCTCCTGCTACTAAAACCTTCAAATAAGTTTTTATAATTCGTAACTTAGGTCAACATATGAGAGCGACAAATTTACGGAATCTAATGTACCATAGCATAGAGTTAGAGAAGATTGTGTTTTTCCTACTTTTTTTCAAGTAGTTGAACAAATTGCTAAAAAAGATTCAGGAGAAACCAAACCAATTTCGGTTAAGCAATCTTAGCCAATGCCAAACAGAAATATCTTCCCAATGCTCCAATGCTCGACTGCAGCACCATTACTTTCTCAGCAGAAATATCTTCCCAAACCCTAAACTCTTGCGATGACACATGTTACAAGTTAAGGTTGTTTCCATTTTCTTCTCTTTACCTCTAGGTATAATTGTTGCCAAGAGATTATTGTGCCTTTCAAAATTCAGTAACATATGACACTTTCTACCATATTAACCAACAAAGACAAACTGAGCATCTATAAAAGATCATTATTACTAAGTACGTGCATGGAAAATACATGTAACAAGGTGCTACATTTGCAGGAATAGATGTCACAGTAAAGTATCAAAAAGGAGAGTAGGCATTTGTCTTGGATAAGAGGTTCTTGCTACGGCACCAGCTTGTGGTAGTTGGGAGGCTATCATTGGGCCCACAGGCTTTGTGGGTATAGACGATTTTGACATAAAAGATGCACCGGGCCTTGATAGTTCATGAACATCCCTGCTCACATAAGTACGTTTTCTTAGATCATCATAGGCCCTAATTACCGGCCTTCTTTGTAGTTCTTCAGGATTCCTTGCCGGTGATAAACCCCTAGACTTATCCAATACTCCTTTTCTAAGTCGGAAGGGACGGAGGGAGTATTAATTTTATCTACTTCATGACTTATGCTATTTTACCTCCAATACTCCTTTTCTAGGTCAATTGAACATGGATTGTGATCTCTACCTTTATTTGCATCTCTATTTTTTTGGTTTTGATTTCATTTTTTTTTAAACTTATATGTTTGTCTTCTTTTTCCGGTCAGTCTAATATTTTGAGGGTTTTCACTATCTTTTTGCTAATTTTTTTTTTATTTCCTGGCGTCAACCAATCAAGATTAGTATGCCATGTTTAAGAGAGTTGTTTTTTTAAGGTTAATTAAGTTATGGGGGTTATCTTCGCTTGGTTTTACTTTGTGGGATTTGTGGATATTATGTTGTGAGTGCCTCAATGCTGAATTGGTACAGAGTGAGGGGTGAGGATGAAGGTGGAACATATATGGGGAGATAGGAAAGAGGGTACTACTGCCTTATGACTTTACGAAGAGTAGTTGGGGGGGGGTGACGTGAAAGAGGAACATGGGTGTGGTGGTGGGAGGTGGTGGGAGTTACTGGAGGAAGACTATTGATTTTTTCTTTTTTCCTTTCTTCCATTGGTGGGGGGTTACGGGTTGGAGGTACTACTGTCTCTGATATCATAGGTAATTGCATTAATCATATTTGTTTTTGTTTTTTTTTTGGTTAATGATAATAAAAAAATAAGTTCGTGTAATGTGTACTAATACAAGTTGTGCAATGCAGGGGATAAAATGGGGCTTCCAAGACCACCGGCTTTTCTTGATCCGTCTTTAACTAAAGATGTAATACTTGAAAATGGAGTAAATTTTGCCTCCGGTAGTGGTGGCATTTTGAATGAAAGCGCGCGATCTATTTGTAAGTTGATAACATACCGTTAGTCAATGTTACATTTTAGTTCAAGCTGCTAATTTTGGCTGCTTAAAATGATTTATTGCAGATTCAAAGATTCTCGCTATATAAGCAAATTGAGCTGTTTCAAGGAGTACAGCATATGATGAAAAACAAAATGGGGATTCCAGCAGCAGAAAAGTTCTTCCAAGAATCTCATTATGTGGTTGCTTTAGGAAGTAACGATTTCATCAACAACTACTTGATGCCAGCGTACGCCGATTCCTGGACGTACAATGATGTAAGCTTCATTACTTACTTAACAGACACTCTCCGAGACCAGCTTAAGGTAAGACCATTTTAATCTTAAATCTTAATCACACGTTTTAAGATTTGTCAGATGAGCTTATGTGTGTGTGTCACTGTGTGTATATATAGATTCTGCATGGATTAGGGGCAAGGAAGCTGATGATGTTTGGATTAGGACCCATGGGCTGCATTCCCTTACAAAGGGTTCTTAGTATGTCAGGCGGTTGTCAGAACAGAACCAATCAGCTGGCCCTTAGCTTTAACAAGGAGAAGTGTGAGAATAGGTTTGTGGAGGAAATCCTTTCCGGTGGGTTTGAAAATTTGAAAAACTGCAACTCAATGAATAGTGACAAATTATCGAAAGTTGTTTCTATATTATTTCTCTAAATAATTTATAATTTATGATTGTTTGTCTTCGAATAATTGAAGCCTGTTTTTAGTTTCAGTGCCTCTTTTGAGAATGTCCTTAGTCATTTTCGTTTATTTTCCAAGTTTTTAAACTGTCATAGAACTTACCATTTTTTCCACTGCTTATCTTTTTGTACTGACCCGTGCCATTGACACGGGCTTTTGAGTACTAGTTTATAATACAATACACGAATGAAATAACCGCCTTTTATCCCACATAAAGAGAGGCTGAGATTGAAAGTCAGAATTTTAATCTGACGGCCCAAATCCTCCCACCCTCCTTAACCGCATGTAACTTCCAACTCCCCATAACCGTCCACCTCCCCGTAACCGTCCTTACCTTCCCATATTAATAATGTTATGAACCAAATTATCAAATCAGTACCAATTCACGTATTTTGATCCAGACACAAACCCTAAGTCAGTAAAAAATAAATATTATAAAAATAAAGTTTAAAAATTAAATATTATAAATTAAATTTTAAAAAGTATTATGTTTTGAAAATCAAAATTTACCAAAATAAAAAAAATATAATCATGGACATTTCTAATAGTTCCGTCCACCTTCCCGTAACCGTCCTTATCTTCCCATATTAATAATATTATGACCCAAATTATCAAATTAGGACCAATTCACGTATTTTGACCCAGACACAAACCCTAAGTCAGTAAAAAATAAATATTATAAAAATAAAGTTTAAAAATTAAATATTATAAATTAAATTTTAAAAAGTATTATATTTTGAAAATAAAAATTTACCAGAATAAAAAAATATAATCATGGACATTTTTAATATTATGGTCCAAATAGATAGATGCTTAAAAAATTGGCCACCAATAGCTAGCTTAAAAAATAATAGACATTTCTAATAGTATGGTCCAGATAGATAAATGCTTAAAAAAGACCAATGGCCTGTTTAAAAAATATTATGTTTTGAAAATACAAATTTATCAAAATAAAATAATATAACCATGGACATTTCTAATAGTATGATCCAGATAGAAAAATGCTTAAAAAATTGGTCATCAATGGCCAAAATGATCAAATCGAGCCAAAATTTAATAATATTGCCAAAATAAAAAATGCTTAAAAAATTGGTCCACCAGTAGCCCAATTTATCTAATATGGTTCAAATCTAATATTAAATTTATTCTTACAAAAATAATTTATTTGTTCACATCAATATTTAGTTAAATAATACTAATAATTTTTGGGGTCATTGCCCCATAAGTTTCTTTTTAAAATCTATGCTCAATAAGTTCCTTTTAAATGAGTGTATCAATTTTGCCATTTTGGACGAAAATACCCCCCTCCCAAAGAATGTTGTATTATATTTTCAAAAAAAACAAATTCATAATAAAAAAAATAAATACAAAAAAAATTAAATAAAAAAAAATCTTAATGTTGTATTATATTTTCAGAATGTTGTATTATATTCAGAATATTGTATTATATTCAGAATATTGTATTATATTTTCAGAATGTTGTATTATATTTTCAGAATTTTGTATTATATTTTCAAAAAAAAAATTTAATCAGAATGTTGTATTATATTTTCAGAATGTTGTATTATATTTTCAGAGTGTTGTATTATATTTAAAAAAAAAAAATTTAATTAAAAAAAAAAATCATAATGTTGTATTATATTTTCAGAATGTTGTATTATATTTTCAGAATGTTGTGAGGGCAAAATTGGAAGTTCACTTGTAAAAAGAATTTTTCGGTCATTTTAATACAATGAGGAACTTAGTGGGAAGTGATTTGTTCCAAAAGAAACTTATAGGGCAAATTCCCTAATTTTTGTATTAGTTATTACTCTCTGACCCAAAGTAATTGTTATTTTTTTTTCTTTTTGACGAGTTTAAAAAAAAGTATATTTAATTTTCAAGTACCGTAGTTTATTCCAACTTGAAGAAAATACAACTATATTATTATTATTATTTTTGCACAAAAACTTAATACTTCCTTATACTCTACGACAGTTACACAAACAAATCACTATCCAGCAAATGTTGATTATGGCACAAAGTAATCATCAGGATATTAGGTATATATTTTTATTTTTATTTTTTGATGAAAGGAATACGATTTCATCATTTTTTTTAATTTTTGTACTGTCACCGTGTCAATGTAATCATACTAAGTCGAAAGGATAGTGGGTTACATAAAAGAGTGTGAGGGGGCTGAGGGGAAAGAAGAAAGTGGGTGGGGTTAGGGTTATGTAAGAGACCATCAATATTATTGTTCTTGCAATCAAATGAAAATTTAAACATTTTAATAGATTTGTTTTTTTTTTTCCTTTTTTATAGTGTATTGATTATTTACAATGTAATCATAGATACTAAACTAAATGCATTTGGGGGTTATGATTTCAACCACGCATTATTTATGTTGTACTGTCACCGTGCCATTGACACGGGTAGAGGAGTACTAGTTGATGACATTAGGGGTTCCTAATTGTTGGGCCCTACGTTTTTAAATAAACTTGTTTACAACTTGCATCAAACAACTTGGTACTAACAGACTTGAGTTGTTCTATTACAACTTGATCTTCTGCAGGTTGGAACACAGTTACGTTAACCCTATTTTTCAGGGAACGTGTCAAAGGAAGAGAAGACCGATTCAAAGACGTCTCCTCAGCAACAGATCGTTATCCCCTCCATCAACAAAAATGGCGAAGATATCTCAACCGATCAACCCTTATCCCGAGATTTTAGGCCCATTATTCTCTTTGTAATTAGCCGTTGTAGTGAGGTATAAAAGGGAAAATACTGTATTTTGCACACACGTTCACTCTAGCCTAAGCTCCCTTTGAATACGCTCTTAGCTTTGTAATCACAAAAAAAACACTTAGTAAACTTTCGGTCAAGGCAGGTACCAAAACCTCCCGGGGTTTTATGCCGGCGAACAAGTTGTTCAAGGGCTTTCCCTAGTCAACAAACAACTTGTGTTCATTTCTATTCAACTTGATAATCATTGTACCTAGATTCATATCGCTTTAGTCATTTTTCTTACCATTGAAAACACTTGTTGAAATTTGACTAAAACAATTTGGCGCCGTCTGTGGGAAACTTTGATTATTCGAGTAGAAATGGCTAATCCATCGTCCGGCAGTCAAGCTGAGAGGAGTCGGCCGCTTCCTGTTTCCGGCACCCAAGGCAATCCATCTTCAAGTGCGGAAGCTGTCAATTTGGAGATATTGTCCAACATGGCGGACATGTTGAAGAAAGTGAATGATCGGTTGGATGGTCAGGAGCATACGAACGCCATGATATTCAATGCCATTGATAGCTTGCGTAAAGGGAAGCAAGTTGAAACTCAAGTATCTACTCCATTTTCACCTTTACTTCCTAGATCTTTGTTTGGTGCAGGTACAGGACCAAGCCATTTCGGAGATATCCCTATGTCCAATACTTTGCCAGCAGAAAGTACTATCGTGACGTCCATTCCAATTGAGCAACCAAGATTCAGCCTCCCAGCTAGTCAACCTGTGTTGTCATCTTGCTACACCTATGCTACACCCTCAATGGGGAAAACATGGAGTTTCTTTAATGCTTTTGATACTTCTGCATCTTAGTTTAATAACAATCCTCTTTTCGCAGAGAGTCAACTTGTTAAGAAAATGCAGACTATAAAGGATTTGCTTCGAAGCATACCTGGAGTCAATGTGCCATACCACCAAGTTTCTCCAACTTGCTATAATGAATCTCATTTTGTTCCAGCAATCGCTAGTGTGGAGATCCCAAAGAAGTTTTCAGTCCCTCATATGAAGAAGTATGATGGAAGCACCGACCCCGCAGAGCATGTGTTGCTGTATCAGGAATCAATGGATATCATAAGTATCCCCCCTATGTTTAAAGAAGCATGTTTTTGCAGGGGCTTTGGTTCTACTTTGTCAGGACCAGCCTTAAAATGGCTAACAGGGCTTCCTCTAAACTCTATTTCTTCTTATGCTCAACTTGTCAATATGTTTATTAATCAATTTTCGTGCAACAGGGCATTTGACAAGTTGACTAGTGACCTTTATAGAATTGTGCAACAGCCTAACGAAAATCTTAAAGAGTATTTGCACAGGTTTAACAAGGAGGCAGTGACTATACCCAACTTGGATGTGTCCACAGCTACGGAAGCGTTCCGTATAGGCTTGAAGAAGAGCTCTCTATTCTATAACGAGTTGGTGATGACTCCTGCAAAGCAACTTGAAGAAATCGTAACCGAGCCTTGCCTTTCATCGATTGGAGGAGGACAAATTGGCAATGGGGAAATCGACTGGGAGAACTCCCACTCCTCTATTTGAGCCTTCTGACAGAAAATCGGATTCCCCTCACTATAAGTCCAACAGGGGCAAACCCCCTGTTAAATCTGAATCTTCTAGAGTTCATTTTGTAGATGATGATCAGGATGGAGATGAGAATGATTATCCAAAAATTTCTGAATACTGTTTTTCTGTGGACATTGCAGGAATCCTGTGTGCCATGGGAAATCTTGGAGATAAAGCGAGATGGCCCAAGAAGAGTGACCAGTCAACAACCTGGAAGGACAAGTCCAAGTGGTGCGCATTTCATGAGGATTTTGGGCATACCACTGAGAATTGTTTCGCCTTGAGGAAGGAGATTGCTCATTTGCTGTCCAAAGGTCTTCTTAAAGATTTGTTGGGTAAGAAGAGGGTTAGAAGTGAGTCTAAGGAGCCTGATTCAGGGGAGCAGTCCAGACTCGAGAAAGTTGCACCTCCTCCAGCCACCAAGGTAGTAAATGTTATTTCAGGTGGATCCCATATTTGTGGAATAACTTACTCTGCAGCTAAGCGTCATGCCAAGAGTTCTAAGGAGGATCAATCAGAATTGCCCTCAAGGCGTCGTGACTTCACAGATGGTCAAGTTATCTCCTTTGAGGATGAAGATAAAGACAACACGCTGGATCCTCATCATGATGGTCTAGTTGTTCAGGTGCAGATTGCTAATTGTGTGGTCAAGAGAATTCTGATTGATGGCGGGAGCTCAGTCAACATAATCTTCACTCATGCTCTTGAAGATATGGGTATTCCTTTATCTGAAATAGTGAAGAATTCATCCGTACTGGTAGGGTTCAATGGTGAGATAAAGCAAACAGTCGGGGAAATCAAGTTGCCCATCTATTTGGAGGGTATGAATGCTATGGAAAGGTTCTGTGTGATCGAATGCTCTTCCTCGTACAATGTCATTTTGGGAAGACCTTGGATACACAACATGAAGGCCGTGCCGTCAACTTATCACCAGTGCGTCAAGTTTCCAACACCTTGGGGCGTAGCCAAGTTGAGGGGAAACCAACAAGTCTCTAAAGAATGCTACAAGGTCAACATGAAAGCAAGTTCAGCCCCTCGGCAAGCATAGCAATTAAAGAAAAAGGCCCAGGATGTTCTTGAAGCAGTAGAGCATGAGACGAAAAGCGTGCCTGTTGATGCGTCGAATCCTGAGGCCCAAGTGCAAGTTGGGGTAGACCTCCCATCCGAAATTGAAGAGGAGCTGATTGAGTTCTTGAAAAGTCAGAAATGTTGTTTTGCATGGAAGCACGAGGACATGACAGAAATAAGCAAGGACATCATTACTCACAAGTTGAACATAGATCCCACCATTCGTCCTGTTCATCAGAAAAGAAGGAAGTTTGCTCAGGAGAGGAACCAGATCATAAAAGACGAAGTTGAGAGGCTTTTGAAGTCCAACATGATCAGAGAAGTTCAATACCCAAGGTGGTTAGCCAACGTTGTGGTGGTAGAGAAGAGGAACGGCAAGTGGCGAGTATGCGTGGACTTCACAGACTTGAACAAGGCCTGCCCGAAGGATCCATTCCCTCTTCCTCATATTGATTCTCTAGTTGATGAGACAGCTGGACACGATATCTTGACGTTCATGGACGCGTCTTCAGGGTACCAACAAATTCAAATGGAGCCCTCGGACCAAGAAGATACGACATTCATGACTTCGGAAGGTATATATTGTTACGTTTCTATGCCATTTGGTCTAAAAAATGCAGGGGCAACTTATCAGAGGCTGGTGAACAAGATGTTCAAAGATCAACTTGGCAAGACGATGGAAGTCTATATAGACGACATGGTAGTAAAGTCCAAGCATATTGAAGATCATGTAGAACACCTTGCTGAGGCATTCAACATCTTGAAAGCTTTCAACATGAAGCTCAATCCGGCAAAGTGCAACTTTGGTGTTAGAGCAGATAAATTCTTGGGCTATATGGTAACCAAGAGAGGAATTGAAGCCGGTCTGAGCAGTATTAAAGCCATTCTCAACTTGGAGTCCCCCAGGAATATCAAAGACGTCCAAAGGTTAACAGGTAGAGTAGCTGCTTTGAATAGATTTATATCTAAATCATCTGATAAGTGCAGGTTATTCTACGAAGTATTAAGAAAGAATAAACTCTTCCAATGGACTGACCAACATGAGGCAGCCTTTAAGCAACTTAAAGAATATTTGGTGACGTCACCTCTACTTGCCAAACCAGAACATGGTGAGCACCTTTATTTATATTTAGCTGTATCTGAAAATGCTGTTAGTGCAGTGTTGGTGAAAGAAATCCAAGGTGAACAACATCCTGTTTACTATGTAAGTAAGTCTTTATTAGATGCTGAAACAAGGTACTCTCATCTTGAGAAGTTAATTTTAGCCTTAACTACTGCTGCTACTAAACTGCGTCATTATTTTGAAACACATTCTATAACTGTTAGAACTAATTATCCTGTGAGAAATGTGTTGAGAACTCCAGAGATGTCAGGCAGGTTGGCCAAGTGGTCGGTCAAGTTGAGCACGTATGATATTTCATATGAGCCGAGGACAGCCATCAAATCTCAGGCCCTGGCCGATTTCGTAGCTGACTTCAGTCCAAGCTTACAGCCCGAGGTAGAACTGGAAGTACAACAACTTGAAGGTAAAACAATTCCTAGATTTTGGACACTGTTTACAGATGGAGCTTCAAATTCCAAAGGAATTGGCTTGGGAATAGTTCTGAAATCCCTTCAAGGTGATATCATACCTCAAGCTATATCTTGTGAATTCGATGCAACAAATAATGAAGCTGAGTATGAAGCTTTAATCATGGGTTTAACTACAGCTTTAAGTTTAAATATTACGCACATAAATGCATTTGTTGACTCTCAATTGCTAGCTAACCATTTTAATGGCAGTTATATGGCGAAGCATTCCAAGATGACTCTGTATCTCCAACATGTTAAGGCTTTAGCTTCAAAATTTCTGTCATTCTCTTTGGAACAGGTCCCTAGAGAAGAGAACACAGAAGCGGACGCATTAGCCAACTTGGGTTCAACTTGCAAATCAATGTTGCATACTAATATTCCCATTATTTATGTTAAGTACCCGAAAATAGACCAAGTTGAAGAAACCCAAGCGGTTACTCAACCTACTGAGGCACAAGATGTTAAACCTTCTTGGACCCAACCTATAATTGAGTTCCTTCAACTTGGGACTATTCCACCAGATATTAAGAATGTTAGATCTTTTAAGATTCGTATTTCAACTTTCGTTTTAATAGATAATGTGCTATTTAAGAGATCTTTTGCAGGGCACTATTTAAGATGTATTGATAATGAGCAAGTTGAGCTGGTGTTGAAAGAGATCCATGAAGGAATATGTGGAAATCATTCTGGTGGGAAGGCATTGGCGTCGAAGGCCCTCAAGACAGGATATTATTGGCCAACCATGCGTCAAGATGCCATGAGCTATGTACAGAAATGTGATGCCTGCCAAAGACACATCAACATCTTGCATCAACCTGCTGAGCCTCTACATTCTATAGTCTCATCTTGGCCTTTCGTGCAGTGGGGCATGGACATTGTGGGCAAGTTGCCTAAGGCTCCCGGAGGCAAAGTGTTCATGTTGGCATTAACCGATTATTTCTCAAAATGGATCGAGGCAGAAGCTTATGTACAGGTAAGAGATAAGGAGGTAATCTCATTTCTAAAGAAAAACATAATCAGCAGGTTTGGTGTGCCGTTAGAGATTATATGCGACAACGGGTCACAATTCATAAGTAAGAAGACCAGGGATTTTTGTACTCGCTGGGGCATCAAGTTGATCATGTCTACCCCTGTCCATCCTTAAGCCAATGGTCAAGCTGAATCAAGCAACAAGTTGATCATCAACAACCTGAAGAAGCGCCTAGATCAAAAGAAGGGAAAGTGGGCTGAAGAGTTACCACTTGTACTTTGGGCGGATAGGACCACTACGAAAGGAGCCATAGGTAGAACTCCATATTCTTTGGTGTATGGAGCAGAAGCTGTAATTCCAGTCGAGGTGACAATCCCAACAGCAAGGTATGGCTTATTAACTCAAGATGAAAATAATCTCTTGGTAACCCAAGATTTAGATACAATTGATGAGATCAGGGATTTAGCCAAGATAAGGATGGCAGCTTATCAACAATGAATTGCTAGATCGTATAACAAGAATGTCAGAATAAGAAGGTTCCAGGTTGGTGATTTAGTTTTGAGAAAAGTATTTCAAAATACAAGAGAATTGAATGCAGGTAAATTAGCTCCCAAGTGGGAAGGACCATATCTCATCGATGCTGAAGCTGGCAAGGGTGCATATTGGTTGTCAACCCCAAGTGGAGACAGAGTCCCTAGGAGTTGGAATGCCATCCATTTGAAGCTTTATTTTATGTAAGTCCAGTTATTAACAACTAGACTTCTCAGGTATGATTTATTTTTGTTGTCAAATTCATTCACGTGTTTCAAGTTGTCAAGTTTTATTGAGAATCCTTACTAACTTAAGCATCGGAGGGGCGTTAGCTACGCTAACGCCCAACCCTAACATGAATTTGTTTTGCAAGGTACAACTTGAACAAATGAAGTAGGCTCAACATGTTGACACGCCAGTACGGCTGATACTTGTTGGGACCTAAAGCTGGAGTAGGTCTAAGCATGTTAACACGCCAGTACGGCTCCAACATGTTTAGACCTAGGAAGAAGAATTTCAACATGTTGACACGCCAGTATGGCTGATACATGTTGAAACTCTAGCTGGAGAGGGATAGAACTTGTTGACACGCCAGGACGGCTGATACTTGTTCTATCTCTTCAAACGGTTACCTCTATCAAAGGTACAAATTACATATGGTTAAAAGATATTCATCTTTTCTTACGAGTTAAGGTTTTGACACCTTTGCCTGGGCGCACGATTTCACACTTATTCAAGTTGTGAACTACTGGTTGTAACATTATCATGTTACCTACGGCTTATAACATCAACATGTTATCTAATGAACAAGCAAGTATTTATGTAAAACCCAAAATACTTCTTTACAAACCTTCAAAGTATTTACAAAAGATTTTGCAACTAGGGGATAAGTTGGGTAAGCCAACCAATCCTTTAAAACCTAAGAAAGCTTGGAGTACTAGCCCAACCTAGTACCCCCAAAGTAAATTGTTTTGGGCTCTTATGAGCCATTACATACCAAAATAAATTTGTCTTGGGGACAAACCCCCCATTTTCTGCATACCAACAGAGGTATGACAAATAAAAGCAAAAAAGAAATTGTTTTTGTTCTCCCATCCAAAAGACTCAAAAAAAAGTTTCAAATTGTTTTTAAACTTTGTGGCCTGCTGCCGCCGGTGGTACTGTTGACTCCTTCCCATGATCATTTTCTTCGACTTGAGCTACCACTATGGTACTCAAAGCCTTATCAATGTCATCAATCAAAGTTTTGAGGGCCATCGAGTTCACCTCCTCTGCATCCGCTGGCTCTCCCATGTGGTCTTCTAAAACCCTTCTCTCCTCCTCCAAGTTCCAAGTGGAAGCCTGTCCATTTTTGTATTCCTCCATCATCTGAATCCTGGCCTCTAGCAAAGTCTTGGTAGCATTGAACTTGAATTCCCCCCTCGCGGCTTCAAGCTCCTTCATGTGGGCTTCGTTCTCACCACGGATAGCTTCCACTTCCTTCCCCAAGTTCTCAAAATCCTTCTTCAAATTCTCCACTTCACCAACATATTTGTTTGCTTCCTTCTTCAATCTCTCTACTTCTTCAGCACTTTTGGCAGCTTCCTTCCTTGACTCTGCAACTTCGTAACTGCATTTTGCCGCCTTGATCTTCAGAACATCAACTTGATCCATCACAAGACTCATAATCTCCGAAACCTGTGTAAAAGAAATGTTAATACCCTATCAACTCTTTGAAAAAGGTTCAAAGTCTCTTCGTTTTACCTCAGTAACAAATCTTGCTATTGCAGCTTTGAACTTCTCCCTTATTTTCACCATGTCATCACTTGTGTCCGTGGCCTCAGCCTCCACCAATTTCCTCTTCTTTGATTCCTCCTTCTTCTTGGACACATCCACATTAGAGCTTGATGCCACAGACTTGGGAGTGGGAGGCTTGCTACCTTTCCTTGCAAAACTCTTTGCCCTAGCCTCAGCTAGTAAGTCTGCAGCACTCACAGTATCCTTGGATCGAGTAGCTGCAAAAAAGGGTGTAGAATTAGAACAATTTTAAAGGAGTTAGAACAAATTGAAGATAGGCAAAACTTTAAGATGCTAGATTAACCTGTAGACATCTTGATAGGTTCAGATAAAGCTTCTTCAGGGATGGTTTCTTGAGCTTCTTCAGGATTGATCTCTCCTTCTGGATCTGCAACAAACAGGACTGGCAATGCTCTGAAAGACCTCACTAGTGGTTCCAACTCGAAAATCTTTCTCACATTCTCCTCTGTTTTATCTTTGTAAGGGAAAAGCACATCCAACTTATCCACCAAGTCAAGGGAAATTCAGGGAGTTGGTTAGCAAATTATTAAGAAACATTATTAGAATAAGAAAAATGTCTATGCTACCTTGAGACCTCCACTTGAAATTGGCACCCTCATATGACACCAGGGTGCTTCTCCTTGCAAAGAAGAACTTATTCTTCCACCCTCTATCAGCGGGATCACTGTTATCATTCAAGAGAGCCCTCTGCCAGTCCTAACCCTAAAACAAAATCTCCCTAAGCCAAAACCCCTAAACTCAGTTGTGTAAGCAAATTCCTCTAAACCAACTTCCAACTCTGTTTCCGTACTTAACCTAACTAGGGTTTGAAGGCATCTCCAACCTTGTGGCATGATTTGGGCGTAGTTAAGTTTTGAAGAAACAAAAAACTTGGTGATTAAAGTTGGAAAAGGAAATTTCAAGCCGATAACAAAAGGGTATTCAGGGAAGCATACCCATTCGGGAGAGTAGCATTCCGAAGTTAGGTCAGGATGTGTGAAAAATTCGATTTCGTACGCCATAGCGTGGTTTTTCTTGATGATCTCTAAGTTGGCAGCAGGAATTGCACACTTTTCTTTGTCCGGGTTTTTCAACATGTTTTGGGTTAGGAAACCCTCGGGCAAACCCTCGTCGCTCTCAATTAAATTCACCATCTTTTTCCTCCCCATTCTACGACTTAAGCAGGAAATCAAAGAGGAAATTGAAAAAGAAGCAAAAGACTCACCGGAAATTCTCACTTGATCCTCTCTCCGGTCTCCTTCCTCAGATTCTTCTTCTCGAAATCTCCTTGAAAATAACCTTTTTGATTTTGTGAAAGGGAGAGTTGTGAAGAGTCTTATTTATTGTAGAAGTTGGCAGCGGTTGGGAGTCAAAAACGAATCATGACTTTTGCTTTGGAAGTTACTCAAACTGTCCCATCAAAACCTTTTCATTTAAAAACCGCCGTATTTCACATCCGTTTTTGGCAAACTTTTTAAATCTTTTGTCTCTTTATATTCCTCATTTTAAAATTTAAAAAGTTTGGGGGCAATTGTTGGGCCCTACGTTTTTAAATAAACTTGTTTACAACTTGCATCAAACAACTTGGTACTAACAGACTTGAGTTGTTCTATTACAACTTGATCTTCTGCAGGTTGGAACATAGTTACGTTAACCCTATTTTTCAGGGAACGTGTCAAAGGAAGAGAAGACCGATTCAAAGACGTCTCCTCAGCAACAGATCGTTATCCCCTCCATCAATAAAAATGGCGAACATATCTCAACCGATCAACCCTTATCCCGAGATTTTAGGCCCATTATTCTCTTTGTAATTAGCCGTTGTAGTGAGGTATAAAAGGGAAAACACTGTATTTTGCACACACGTTCACTCTAGCCTAAGCTCCCTTTGAATACGCTCTTAGCTTTGTAATCACAAAAAAAAACACTTAGTAAACTTTCGGTCAAGGCAGGTACCAAAACCTCCCGGGGTTTTATGCCGGCGAACAAGTTGTTCAAAGGCTTTCCCTAGTCAACAAACAACTTGTGTTCATTTCTATTCAACTTGATAATCATTGTACCTAGATTCATATCACTTTAGTCATTTTTCTTACCATTGAAAACACTTGTTGAAATTTGACTAAAACACTAATTCAGTAAGGATTTTGGTTTTTTGTGATTGCCAATTTGGGAAAAAAATATATTATATATATACTTCTGTCCCAGCAGAAACTTCTCATTTTACTCGCTCAAAAGGGCATTTCACTAACTAAAAGGTTCACATTTTCTAAAATCGTAAGAATTGTGAACCTCACTTGTCAATCACTCTCACTTTTTCCTTTCATATATTTGAATTATGGGTATCACGTGTCAATCTCACTCACTTTTCTCCTTATTCATTTAAATTATGAGACACACTTGGCAATTTCACTCACTTTCTTTACTCACAACCTATTTTCTAATTATCCTTTTTCCTAATTTGAGTTTCTTTAAAAAATGGTGAACCTTCGATCGAGACTGAGGGAGTATATTTTTATTTTGTGTTTTTGCAAATTTGGATTCTTATTGTTGTGATGTACTACATTTACTTGCTTGATGTATTATATCGGGAAAATATAAAAATATACCCCTTTACTTAAATCAATGATGTAGATATGATTTTATACAAGTTAATTATCATATTAACCCATGTACTTAAGAAAAATATGTGAAAATTAGGCCTCCGTCATTTTTTCGTCCATTATTCCGTTAAATCTACTTATATGGCATGATTATGTCACTATTTTAGCTTACATGGAACCATTAATTGAGGAAAATGCTGATGTGAAAGTTTTGATGCATACAAGTGAGTGACGTTAGAAATGAAGGGGTTAGAATGAAAATATCAAAAATTCTAATACTTTTATCAGCCCCACTTCAAAGAAAATCAAACATTTTATTAATATCTATTTCTTCATCTCCTCCTCCATTCACATCAGCTGCGCACTCCCTCTCTCCTCCCTCCCACCCACCCACCGCGATCCAAACCCCTACCACCATCTTCCCCCCGACACCTTTCCTCACTCTTTTCTGCTATCCCCCTTCTACCCAATAACTGTTGTCAATGCTACTCAACTTTCACTTTATTTTTCGTTTCCATCCCTTTTCTTTTTCCCAGCACCACCGTTGTCACCGCCGTCGTTTCTTCACCCTTTTCATCACCGCATTCTTTTACCCCAAAAGCTGCCGCCGTCGCTCCTCGCTCGCCCTTTTTTTCTCCCTAATTTCCTCTACTCCATTTGTCTTTCAAGCACCACCCCCATTTTTGTATCCTTTAAATATGTAGATCTAAATCTGTATCTAGTTAAAAAAAATCCCTTATAAAACCCGTTTATGTTGTTACTGAAATTGGAGGGATAACAAATGTATGAGGTTGAATTTCTGATGAGGTAAAAATTTGTATGAAGGTGAGTATTTATGGCTTCTATACCTATATTGGGTGGAGAAGGGAGGAATGCAGGATGAAGGTACCCAATTAGAGTTGGCTTATTTTCGGGAATACAACAACCCATTTGAGGTTGTTTCTTTTGTTGTTAATTTGATCTTGGTTGTTTGATTTTTTATTTTTGCCTTTTTTTTTTTTTTGGTGGTAAGATGGTGGTGTTGGTGGTAAACTCGTGGTAAGATGGTGGTGTGGCAATGATAATGGTTGTCATGGGATTATCATATTTAACACTTTAAAGTTAATTTTAAAAAATCAAATAACAAAATTATATATTAATTAATTAAATTTGAATGAGAGTATTACTTAATAAGAAATAAACATGTTTTATTTTATTTTTCTATAAGAGTTTTATTTCATTTTAATACACAATGTTGAAATAAAAATATTTGAATGATAATATCTGTTTTTATTTTTTTTATCCTTTCAATTTTATAATTATTTCATTTTGAAGAAAAAAAATTAGGCAAGTTAATTAAAATTTGAAGAAAAAATGAAAAAAAAGATATTGAAGCAAAAAATAAAAAATCACACTCTGACCCCCTGTTGATCTGAATTTCACATAAATGGCTTAGTCATCAAATATTAGTGTCATGTCAGACGCCTAGTTAGCAATTCCGTTAGAATTTGGATGAAAAGATGACGGTGTCCTAATCTTCACACATTTTTCTTAAGTATGGGGGTTAATATGACAATTAACTTTTATAAGGGTATATCTGTATCCTTGACCTATATACAGGGATATATTTCTATACTTTCTCGTATTATACCCAATTGGTTTTCTAATACTCCCTCCGTCCCGGAACATAATTCACAAACACTGTTTGCACTGGTTTTAAGGAGGGAGTATTATATTGAAAGTGTTGTGAGTGTGAAAATAAAATAGGAGAGAGAATGAGTGGAGAGAATAGTAAATTATAATGGTGTTGTGAGTATTAAAATAATGTAGGAGAGAGAATGAGTGGAGGGAATAGTAAAGATTCCTTTCCATTTTAGGTAAGTTTTAAATGTGTGAAGTAAGTTTTGGGACGCCCAAAAGGAAAGTGTGAAGATTGTTCCGGGACGGAGGGAGTATGACTTGATTTTAAAAAAAATTAAAATTGTACTTGATGTATGTATTACTCATCTATTTCAATTTATAATTAGGAGATAATTGCAAAAAAGATTTTTAATGAAAATTGTTAAAATTATAATATAGTACTCTTTCGATGCTGGAAAATTTGTTTCACTTTATATTTCATAATCAATTCGATTATACTTTGAGAATCATTTTATAAAAATCGAGTTATCTTCATTCAATTATAAAAATTGTTATCGATAACAATTCTATTGGATCAAAAACAATTTTTTAAATATTAAGTTTAATAGTTACCCAGTATAGTAACTGTTATAATTACTTAATAATAAGTTGAATGGTAATAGTTTCCTTATATAGTAACTATTATGATTAACTAATATTATTAATTATAGTAGTTAACCAATATAGTAATTATTATAATTAACTTATATATACTATTATACTAAAATACTAAAGGGTTTAAATGCAAATTTTAAATTTAAAGGATACAAAAATTTATTTTCTTTCGTATTGATAATTATTTTCTGTTATTTTTCTGACAAAAAATATTTATTATTAATTATCTATAAAAATAAAAATTCATTTTCCCTAATATCTTTGCCCCTTCAACCCTTCGTCTTCCTTTTACTAGCCACCCATTCGCCACCACCACCATCATCACCATTTTCCTCCTACTCTTTTCAAAAATCATTACCATTCGATCAGCCATCGCGTTATCTTTTTTCCAAATTTGAGCTCTTAATACCCCCTACCCTACAAAATCTGCAAGTAATAATAATAAAAAAATACACCTTTAGATCTGTTGGTGTTATGCCCTAGGCATATAACTATTTTGACTCATAGTTAATAACGTTATGTAATCGTCTTTACCATTTATAATAGAGAATGTTTATCTTGAGTATTATATCTTTTACATGTTAATTTATTATAATATTCTGTATCCCTAGTTATTGTGAATAACTAGTATAAGTTGGTAATGGATAATCATAGAGATGATTATATGCATGTGGATGCACATTACACTTATGGATACATGTTAGAAAATAAGGTACTGGACTGACCAATCTATGAGATTTATGACATGGTCTATGGTCATATATGTCATGATTAAATCTCATGATAGTCGTGTCATTAGAATCCTTAGTACCTGAGATTATCATCGTCTTTCACATGATGAATGTTGTGTTTGATGTAGTCTAACACTATCTTTAATAGGATAGCACTAAGGGCTATGTTGGCATGACTAGATTCCTGTAGGAAAGAATGATAAGTCAAGATGAGATTTGACCCTCGTAAAGAGAGATGTCTGCTTGGGCCCCTCGATGAATTGTATTGATGAAATGTGTGGACACACTCAAGAGATTTGTTAGAGATCAAATGCACTTGGATTATCAACATATTCGGAGTCGAGAAAGCATTAAACAATATAAGTTGACGTGGACCATGACTTATGTTCAATATGACATCGTGTGACAAAGGAATTGTGACAATGATCTATCAAGGAATCAACCTTTGATGTTATATTAATTGGGTGGACATAATGGCTTGCTAGAAACCACTTATGTCTTGTGAGGATTGATGTTTCAACTCACTACCAACATAAATATAATTCCTATGGGGTAACACACAAAGAACGAATTGAAAATGGCTCAAATCTGGAAAAAGCAATTCTAAATCTGTTGCACGGCCGTGCAGGTTAAAGCGCACACCCGTGCAAGGCGTTGCACGGCCGCGCTTTAAAATCTGCACGCCCGTGGAAGAATGGTTGAGCGGTCGTGCATGTTAAAGTGCACGCCTGTGCAAGTGGTTGCACGGCCGTGCAAGTTTAAGTGCATGCCCGTACGGGGCGGCGACTCGGTTGCTCCGTTTTTGGCTTGGATTAGGGTTTCTTCCTAATGGTTAGGAATATTTATAAAGTATAAATATACCCTTTTGCCTTAACCAAGACACACGAAAATTAGGATTTATGAAACACTAATTCCTTGATTTTGATTACGAATCAAAGATCAAAACACCATTCCATAACAGCCATAGATTATTGAAAATGTTTCAACAATCGAGGATCATCTAGCAATCCAACAAGATACAGATCTTGGTTCGTTTGCGTGTGGATTACCAATAGAGGGTGGTTACTTTATCACCTAAAGCTTGGAGACCTACGTTGTTGAATCATCACCAAGGAAGAAAAAGGAAGAAGATCAAAGTTTCGTCGACGATTCAAGTCTGAATTACGATTCGTGTACGAAAGACAAAATCACAACAAAGGTTAGTAAATATATATTCATAGTTTTAATCTATTCATATAAGCCGTATTCATGGCGTTTTGTGTTTTTTCCTAGTCTTCCGCTGCGTATGTAACCCCAAAACCCAACAAGATCATCATTTTTTCTGGCAAGTATTTTCAACTCATATTAAATAAAAAATGCACACGCACGCAAGAATACGAACACATAAGCACGAAAATATGTGAAGAAACTCAAAAGAAATCGATTTTGAAAGTGGGGGTTTATGAGTTAGGGTTGGTTTCTTAAAGAAACAAGGATTGATTAAGAGAGAGAGAGAGAGAGAGAGAGAGAGAGAGAGAGAGAGAGAGACGTGATTTAGGAGAATAGAGGTGAATGGCCATATGATTTAGGAGGGGGCGTTGATGGCGGAAAAGGTTGGGATATGGTAGGGCGACCATAAGTGGTGGGGGTGAACTAGTGGAGAAGATGAAGGGTGGGGTTGGGGATGATTAGGTTTGGGAATGAAAATTGGGGTGAGTTATAATTTTCAAAATAAAAAATAGGGATGAGTTTTTAGACCGAAAATGTTTTGTTTTTATCCACGACCCTTCATTTCGATAAGCTTAATTTGACCCTTTAAAACAACTATCCATATAAAATTAATTCAATTTGATCATCACGTCCAAGTTACATGTAATATAACTGACTTTTGTATAGAATTTCGTCAAAAATCCCATAACCTAGCAAATTGCCAAAATTGAAAAGTCGCGCCCCAAATTGGTATATCTCTATGGACTTTAGGCTTTATTTTATAATTTATCCGAACTATTATAATTAACTTATATTATTAATATTAATAGTTAACCTATATAGTAAATATTATTATTAACTAATACTATTATTAGTAATAGTTAACATGTATTTAGTACTATTATAATTAACTAATCCTACTAATAGTAGTTAATTTATATAGTAACTATTATAGTTAATTAATATTATTAATATTAATAGTTAACATATATAGTAAATATTATTATTAAGTTATTGTATTAGCTAAAAATGAGAATATCAAAAGTCATATTGATTTTGGGATGGTGATGATTTGGATTCTCAAAAATCAAGATTCTACTAAGATATGTCCACATAGCGAGTTTATAGGTCTTCTCACCAACTTTAATGTATATATGTATCCCGAATTTGTGTCTCAAAGATTTGACCCTCTTTCTCTATCGCCTCTCAAAGATGCATCACCCTCTTTATCGTCCTCTTCCCCTTCTAACTCTCTCCCTTCACCTCATTTCGGCTACATACCTGAAATTACCCGATCCGGACGCGAACAGGCCTTTCGAATTTTGGAAAATGTGTGTAGAGTCGCCACGCCGTTTTGATTATGCCCAAAACATTGAGAAAAGACTTTTTTGTTGTGTGATGAGATTTTTGAGTTTGGAGGTCAAGTTACGCCTCGGGAAGAGATTTTTGTGCTCACCCGAGTCGCCTCATTTTCATGAGTCTTTCTACCCTTTTCTTTGAAAGTTGTGTGTGTATGTGTGTCTTAAAAATGCATTTGAAAGTAAATAATGAAAAGACAGTGCAGAGAATATTAACAAACCGCTATCACCGTTAGACCTCCATAGTGCAATGGAAGGTCTTGTGAGATCGTTTGGACGGTTTGGGTCTACGTATATATTAAATAAAGACTACATTGTAAACAATATATTTAAAGCAATAATGTATTTACAGACTTGAAATTTAAAGTGTGGAAGGAGATCTCACCAATGTTGGTTACATTCTATCTTCCTAGGGTTTGTAGGAGGAATGTGTTTGGTTGAGGGTGTTTAAAGAGGAGAGAAGTTTTTCCCTCACTTATGGCAAAATCTCCCCTAATTAACTCTCGTATCACACTCGGGGGATCTAAAGAAGAGAGAAATTATGCACTCACTCGGGCAGAACCTCCCCTAATTAGCTCTCATCACACTCGCTAGACTCACGAATTTTGATCGTTTTGAGCCGTTTGTTGGGTGTTTGGAGTTTGGTGAGTGGGTGTAGGTTGATTGGGGATGAATAGGGTTTAAGGGACATCGGGAGGTCGATCGAGACGGATCGAGATGGACCGAGATTGCCTCGGGATGGCTCGGGGAGTCTCGAGATGGCTCGGGGAGCCTCGGGAGGCCTCGAGATGCCTCGAAATGCCTTGGAATGGGCTGGAAACTGCTCTGGATTGAGGGGGGGAAGGCTGGGAAGGCTTTGTGTTATGAGAAATGAGCTGGGGGAGGCTTATATTTATAGGGACTGAAAATGTGCAAATGTGTCCGTACGGACATACCATAATTACACATATGTCCGTACGAACATCCCATTAATAATCCATTTTTGTGGTTTTCCTGGATTTGGGGGGATTTTTTGCGTGTTAACAAGGTTGTCCGTACGGACATACCATGCTTTTATACATGTGTCTGTACGGACATGGCTGTGATTTGGCAAATTTTTGGACCTTTTGTCATTCCTGCAGTGTCCTTGAATGCCCTTTTATGCCTGAAAGTCCTCCATTGGTTTTCCTGGTCAGTTTAGCCCTTTTGGACGTTTACGGGTCTTCGGGATCACGAATGAGTGAATCCTCGGTATTTCACGTATGCTCGAATAGAGAGCGGTCCGGATTGGGGTACTTACAATACCCTCCACCATCTCCGTACATTATCCCCCTTCAACTCCATCGTCATTTCCACCAGAAATAAACCCCGATCCAACTTGAAAAAACAGAGTTCCTTAGTTCTTATCTTTGATCTCTTGAATTAGACATGAATTCGCTTATAACATTTGGGGATTGGAAAGGGCTTGACTAACTGAGTTTTTATGATGAGATTGATTTAAATGGTTATGGTCTGTAATGGTAGGCTGGGATAGGAAATGTTGGCCGGTGGGTGAGGCAGAGATGAGTGATGGAGAGAATGGAGGTGGGCGTTAGGGATTAGGTTGTGGAGAGGTTTTTCTTATTTCCTCCCCTATTTTTTATAAATTTTCATTAAACCCCTTAAATGTACTTTCAACTTCAAACCATACAATACGTCTATCACGTGCACGACACATGATTAATTAACAAGATTTATAATGATCTCCATAAAAGGCCCCAAATTGGTGATGATATTTCATTTGAGGCTCTGTTTTGACCAAAACAAAATGTGAGGGTCCGTTCTATTAATGCCCTATATACTTCAGGCCCGAAATTGTCATTTGCCCTTAAAATAACAATAAGATATAACTATGTTTAGTGTGTATTTAAAAAGGGAAATTGAAATTTAGGGCCCGATGGAAAATTTTTCTTCTTTTAATAATTTACCTACCAATTGCACTAGTGATCATATTAGTAATATCCACAAACAAGGATCGAATTCACAAATAATTGGGTGTTAAACAAGTTTATTTAAATAAGGGCAAATTGCATTTTAGTTACCTGAATTTGTCGAGATGTTTCAATTGGTTATCGAATTTGCATTTGTTACAAGTTGGTTATTGAGTTTGTCTTTTTGTTGCAATCAGGTGTAATTTTGGATGAACTATTAAAAAAAATGAGGAGCATAATGTTGGGTATGCTCATTATAAGCCTCTCCTATTACTTGATTTGACTGATACCATCACCTATTTTATTTTATATGGACTATAGGATATTATGTATGAAGTGTTATACTTCAATTTTTAGTTAAGTCCATTTTTATAGTATAGTTACTTAGGCTTGAGTAGGATAAAATTTCTAAGTGTTTTAGCTCAAGAAAGGACTGAAGATCTGAACTATGCGGTCGACCACACGGCTGACCGCACAGCTCAAAAAGCTTACTTCAGTAAACACTTCATGCGGTCGATCGCATAGACCATGGCTGACCGCATATCATCAAGTCCTTAGCCAAAATAAAGATTGAAGATTTGTTCGTGGTGTAATTAACTCTAACCACAACTCAGAGAATTATACCGTTGAAGAATTAACTCAAAGAATTATACCGTTCCAGAATTAACTCAGAGAATTATACCGTTACAGAATTCACTCAAAGAATTTTAAATTAGTGACAGCTGTGATCTCTCGTACAAAGGACACACCAGCACTCCACCTTGCCACTAACTCTGCAACATGAAGACAAAACGAAAATGTGCTCCAATCAGACGTCAACATCACATTGTCCTTGAAGCTTACTCAATAAGAAATTCCAATGGCTACTTTTATTCCAAGGCTATAAATAGACCTTGTGATCAAGCATTGAAGAATTTCTAGAGACGTTGTTATAATCCTCAAAGTGTTGAAGCTCAAAATCTCTATAATCATTTGAATCTTCAAACACTTCAAAGCTTTCAAGAATATCACTTACCCAGAAAGCTCTCAAGCCTTGTAACCACTTCAAGATTCATTAAGCTCTATCTCCTATGTTATAAAGAGCTCTTGAATCTTGCACACACACATACACTGGTTATAGTCTAGGATTAGCATTCATAGAAAAGATAGTTATATTTGAGATTGATTCTCATATTTGTATTCCTCTGTAACTGCTACTCAATATTTAATATACTATCTCCATTAGAAAATTTAAGACTAACCATCTTGGTAGAGGTCATAGATCATTTACGATTGAACCTCTCTAAATATCTTGTCAAACACTTTCTGCACTTTACTTTATTTACTCTGTAAGTTCTTGTTGTTTCTTGTGTTTGATCTTCATAGTTATCCAACTGCACTTCAAATTGTGTTTATAGTATAAATCTGCCTTAGCATATTTTCAACCTTGCGGTGGACCACACTTTCCCTTTTGCGATCAACCACACTCATTTTCACTACTAAGCTTTTGTACTTAGAAACTTTTGCTGTGCATTTTACTATCTAGATAGTTGGTTTTTACTTGACCACACTTTCAACATAGTAATCCAATGTTGAATTTTGAAAAGAGTAGAAATTTTTTATACAACTATTCACCCCCTCTAGCTATTTTCATACTCTTGTTGCACCTTTGGGACCAACAAGTGGTATCAGAGCAAACACCTTTATAAAACTATTCTTTATTTTTCAAGCTTAACATCTTGGGTGTCGATTCGTCATGGCAACTTCAAAAGCTATGGCAACGATTAACTATTCACACATTCCTATGTTGGATGAAGATCACATTGATATCTGGAAAGCTCGCATGCTAATTCATTTAGAGTCTATAGATGAAAGGCTGGTTGATTGTGTAAACAATGGTCCTTTTGTACCAATGAAAGCCAATCATGATGCAACTACCAATGCTGAAATTCCTGAAGTTAAAAAGCTCAAGTCAGAATGGACTGACGAAGAAAGAAAATATGTTGCATTGGATAGCAAAGCCAAACACATCATTTCCGGAACCTTATCTGTATCCACCTATCAAAAGTTCCTCAAATTCACGACCGCAAAGCAGATGTGGGACTCTATTGAAAGCTTTCTCGAAGGTGATGATCTGTGCAAGGAGAACAAGAAGTTCATAGTTGAAAGAAGATATAGCAGCTTTACAAGACGACCGAATGAATCTCTACGTCAAACCTACGATCGCTATGTTGAGGTAGTAAATGCTTACTTATCTCTTGGTAAAGTGTTAACCGATAAAGAAATTAACATGACATTCCTTGCTGCTCTGGGATCTAAATGGATGCACAAATCAACTTCCCTTGAAGACTCAAAGCATTTGAATACATGGACTCTCAGTAACTTGTATGCAAATCTTAAAGTTTATGAGTTAAAATTAAAACATATTGAAGAGGTTGAAGGGAAGGGAAAATCACTTTCTATGTCTGTTGTTGATCATGTGGAGAAACCCTCAAAACCTACCTCAGATCCTAGTATTTCAACTTTTTCTCTCATCGATATGGATGACGAGGAGTTTACCATGTTTGTAAAACGTTTCCAAAAATTTCGTAAAAATTCAAAATCGTTTTTAAAAGGTAAACCTTCAGCAACATCTTCTTGGGTGAGTGACCCAATGAAAAAAGGTGACCTTATTTGCTACAATTGTAGAAAGCCCGGTCATCTTACTTCGGAGGGTCCTCAACCCAAATATGAATATTTGAAATAGAAAACTTCTCCTTCAAAATTTTCTCGACAAAAGGGGATGGTTGCTGAATAAGAAGAGAACTCTAAAGAACTCGCTACTTGGATCGAAACTCATTCTGATGAAGAAAGCGATGAGAGTACCGAAGAGGTAAATCTCTGCCTCATTGCTGAGGATGCTCCTAGTGATTTAGAAGATGAAGTTTATGACGAGTCGCCCAAAAAAAGGAATGAGGTGATTTCTAAGAAAACCAAGAATGTGGTTGGTAGTGAGGACTATAGCAACTTTGAACTCACTCCAAGCTACAAAATTGGTAATTGCTCATTTTCTCGCCCCATCTTTTCACCCAAAAATGAAACACCTTCAAAAGTTAAGTCAACCCCAAGTGTTTCAAAAAGGATTAATGAGATTTATCCCATGGAACAAGAAGAGATATTTAAAAAGGCTGATGTGATGATCCAAAGGTTTGAAAATGTTAAGAAAGCCCTCTCACTATCAACTGATGAGATTTCTCAGCTCAAGACAGAGAAAAGTGTGCTAAAATCTGAAATCAAACTTTTGAAAAAAAAGTCAAAAGCATGACTCCTCTTGCTGAATCAAATATCACTCTTGAAACTAAAATTGATGCACTCAAAATTAGAAACGATGACTTGGTTGCTCAAAACACTGATCTCCAAAAGGCGATTGATGAGTGGACCAAATCTTGTATCACTATGGATCAAATACTAGAATCCCAAAAGTCTAGTGGAGATAAAGAAGGTTTGGGATTCCAAACTAGTGACAATTTTAAGTGTGTCTCTTGCTGTGAAAAGAGTGAAAAATTTTCTGATCAAACTCATGAAAAACCTAAGGTTAAACAATCTTTTTCAAAGGGTAAAGGACAGGAACCAAAGGCTAAACTTAACTTCCATTATGTCTACCCCAAGAATCAAACTGGGAATAATTCCAAGATGAAAGAAAATGAAAAAGAGGAAAAAGACCATGTTGAAAATCATCATGTGGTCGACCGCACCATACCTCCGACCACATACCAAGCTTTCACAATTAAGGCAAGTGCTCCTAGGAAATCTGTGGTCAACCACAAAAAGACAACTTTTGTCAAAGTCAAAATCTCTAGCCCATTTAAAGATGTGAAACCTAAGGTTAGTAAAGAGTTTATCAAAACTCAGTGTGGTAGTGGTTTTCACCATTGTTCTATGTGTGATTGTTATGGTCACTCGGCTGCAGAATGCCTTTTGAGATTCACACCTAATGCTTAAAGACATAACCCGCCTTCGGTCAAACAGGCGTGGGTTGTCAAAATGTGCTAACCCCAGGACCCAAAAGAATAAAGGGGACCTCATGCTTAAATGTCTATTTTACAGGTCCTCTGCTTCATGGCTGGAACTTCCAAGGAAAATTCAAATGAATGGTATCTTGACAGTGGCTGCTCAAGATACATGACAAGAGATATCACCTTGCTGGAAGACATCCGTGAAGAAAGTGGTCCATCTGTAACTTTTGGGGATAACAATAAAGGAAAGACAATTGGATATGGAGTCATTCGAAAAGGAAATATAACTATAAAAGATGTCTCTCTAGTCAAAAGACTCAAGCATAATCTTCTCTCCATATCTCAATTTTGTGACAAAGGATTGCATTGCAACTTCACTTCAACAAATTGCTTAATTAAAGATGGCACATCTGGAGTCACTTTGCTCAAAAGGATACATAAAAGTAATATTTATATTATCGATTTTAATTCTGCTTGCAACATTACTAATCTCTATTTTGTAGCAAAAAGTGTGAGTGAAAATAGTTGGTTGTGGCACAAAAGACTTAGTCACCTGAACTTCAAGTATCTATCAAAGATTGGAAGAGAAAGTCTAGTTCGTGGTCTACCTAAAGTAGCTGATCACCATGACAAGAAGTGCACCGCATGTCAACTTGGCAAACAACCTAAGGCATCTTTCTCCAGCAAGACCGTGCCTTCAACTTCAAGATGTTTGCAACTACTCAACATCGATATGTTTGGACCTGTCACCATCGCAAGTATTGGAGGAAGTAGATATACTCTAGTTGTGGTGGATGATTACTCAAGATATACGTGGGTTGAGATGATGACCTCTAAAGATGATTGTTATAACATTTTGACCTCACTTTTTAGACAGCTCCAAACTCAAAAAGAAGATGACATCGTAAGTGTTAGATCGGATTATGGAACAAAATTCAAGAACAACGGTGTAGCTCAATATTGTGATGACCATGGTATTGACCATAACTTCTCTACTGCTGGAGTTTCACAACAAAATGGAGTTGTGGAAAAAAAGAATAGAACGTTGATTGAGGCAGGAAAGACAATGCTCGCTGAAGCCAAGCTACCTCAATACTTTTGGGCTGAAGCAACCAATACAGCATGCTTCACTCAAAATCGATCCCTCATCAACAAGACCTACAACAAAACTCCATATGAACTTCAGAGAGGAAGAACCCCCAACATAGAATTCTTCAAGATTTTTGGATGCAAATGTTTTATTCTATACAACGAAAGAGAGCATCGAGGCAAATTCGCTCCTAAAGCGGATGAAGGTATTTTTGTTGGGTATGCCAAACTTTCTAAAGTTTTTCGTATTTTCAATAAAAATAATTTAAAGATAGTAGAATCTGTCTATCTTACTTTTGATGAACATTCTCTCCTTGAGCCACATTTGGCTTCAAATGTTACTGATGATTTTACTGAGCCTAATGAGACAGGTGTTCCCCCACAATCTGCACCTAGATCAGAAAATCACTCAACTCAAGAAAATCCATCAACATCGACCGCACCAAATTTTTCAGAACCAACATCAGAAGTTCCTACTGAAGATGTTCATACAGAAGATGATGCAGTCGAATCTACTGCCATACATTCCATAGAGCCAGTATCTCAACTCACTTACAATGATTGCTCAAATGATGTACCAATAGAAGATCTTAAACAACAATCAACTTAACCAGATCTACCTTCAGAAATTCATGAGGTTATAGATCACCCAATCAGTAACATCATTGGTGATTTGTTCTCTGGTGTTCAAACAAGAAGCTCTCACTACGATGAGCACACATCACTATTATCTCAAATTTGACCAAAGAAAGTTGATGAAGCACTCCAAGATTCAAGTTGGGTTATGGCTATGTAAGAAGAGCTCAACCAATTCGAAAGATGTAAAGTTTGGACTTTAGTTCCAAGACCAAAGGATCAAGGAATGATTGGTACAAAATAGGTGTTTAGAAACAAGATGGATGAGAATGGAAGCATCACAAGAAACAAAGCAAGGTTGGTTGCACAAGGATGTAGACAAGAAGAAGGAATCAATTACGATGAAACCTTTGCCCCCGTTGCAAGACTTGAAGCTATAAGGATTTTCTTAGCTTATGCCACCTTCAAAAGATTCAAGCTTTATCAAATGGATGTGAAGAGCGCATTTCTCAATGGTGAACTTCAAGAAATAGTCTATGTTGCACAACCTCGCGGATTTGAAGACAAAAAACATCCTGACCATGTCTACAAACTCCAAAAAGCTTTGTATGGACTATAGGATATTATGTATGAAGTGTTATACTTCAATTTTTAGTTAAGTCCATTTTTATAGTATAGTTACTTAGGCTTAAGTAGGATAAAATTTCTAAGTATTTTGGCTCAAGAAAGGACTGAAGATCTGAACCATGTGGTCAACCACACGGATGACCGCACAGCTCAAAAAGCTTACTTCAGTAAACACTTCATGCGATCGACCCATAGACTATGGCTGACCGCATATCATCAAGTCCTTAGCCAAAATAAAGATTGAAGATTTGTTCGTGGTGTAATTAACTCTGACCACAACTCAGAGTTAACTCAGAGAATTATACCATTACAGAATTAACTCAAAGAATTATACCATTGCAGAATTAACTCAGAGAATTATACCGTTGCAGAATTTACTCAGAGAATTTCAAATTAGTGACAGCTGTGATCTCTCGTACAAAGGACACACCAGCACTCTACCTTGCCACTAACTCTACAACATGAAGACAAAAAGGAAATGTGCTCCAATCAGACATCAACAACACATTGTCCTTGAAGCTTGCTCAACAAGAAATTCCAACGGCTACTTTTATTCCAAGGCTATAAATAGACCTTGTGATCAAGCCTTGAAGAATTGCTAGAGACGTTGTTATAATCCTCAAAGTGTTGAAGCTCAAAATCTCTAGAATCATTTGAATCTTCAAACACTTCAAAGTTTTCAAGAATATCACTTACCCAGAAAACTCTCAAGCCTTGTAACCACTTCCAGATTCATGAAGCACTATCTCTTATATTATAAAGAGCTCTTGAATCTTGCACACACACACATACATCGGTTATAGTATAGGATTAGCATTCATAGAAAAGATAGTTAGATTTGAGATTGATTCTCATATTTGTATTCCTCTGTAACTGCTACTCAATATCTAATATAATATCTCCATTAGAAAATCCAAGACTAACCATCTTGGTAGAGGACGTCGATCATTTACGATTGAATCTCTCCAAATATCTTGTCAAACACTTTTTGCACTTTACTTTATTTACTCTTTAAGTTCTTGTTGTTTCTTGTGTTTGATCTTCATAGTTATCCAACTGCACTTTGAATTGTGTTTACAGTATAAATCTGCCTTATCATATTTTCAACCTTGCGATCCACCACACTTTCCTTTTTGCGGTCGACCACACTCATTTTCACTACTAAGCTTTTGTACTTAGAAACTTCCGCTGTGCATTTAACTATCTAGATAGTTGGTTTTTACTTGACCACACTTTCAACATAGTAAGCTAAGGTTGAATTTTGAAAAGAGTAGAAAAATTTTATATAGCTATTCACCCCCCTCTAGCTATTTTCATACTCTTGTTGCACCTTTGGGACCAACACATAACATGTACCGCTCACGTGAGTTACTTAAGGGCTATTTTGGTCTTTTCCATCGAATTTGACCCCATTAATAATTTTAAGGGGGTTAGTTGACGTTTTCTAAAATAAGGAGAAGGTTAAATATATAAAAAAACCTCTCTCTCTCTCTCTCTCTCTCTCTCTCCATTCTATTTCTTTCTCTCTATCTTCTCACCATGGCTTTCCTGCAATTTATTTTGAAGAAGAAGAATCGGATGCAGAGGAGGGTAGGGAAGAATCTCTCTCATCATTGATAGGTTTTTTCATAAAATCATCCATCTGGATCTATACTCTCTCATCCGCTACCGACATTTATAATTTTCTATTCCCCACATTTATTATGGTGCTGGTTGTGGCCATGAATGGACGCCCAAGCAAAATGGGCGACTCTCAACACTTCCCCCTCCATTAACAGTCTCTAAAACAACAAATCAATGGGGACAATCAAAGTCCCCACTTGGACTAACACATCTTCCATACTGCCCAAAGGTCGTATAATAGAACGATCGGCTAGTTGGAGGGTCATTGTGGTGGGTTTCAACTCAAATAATCCCAATTTTAAGTACACGGAGTATGTAAAAATGCTAGCATCAAGGTCCAACATCGCTTTCACCTTATTAGAATACCCCAAATTAATTGAAATTGTGAAACTTCTAGGTTCCTTTTGTTTAGGTGAGAGGTCTTGTCGTACCACAGCACTAACACTTTCTCCCATAATTAATTTCTCAGTTTTTCCATACCTATGCTTTTTAGAATTAATTATTTGAAAAACTTGGCATAAGCAAGAATATTTTTAACAACTTTCAACCATGGGATAGTAATACTAACTTTCGAAAACATATCCATTAAAACCGACATTTGTTGTTCTAACTTATGCCTCAACATATCGGAAAACGGCACCGGTGGTACATATACTTGGGGTGTATAGATATCTTTAGGATTTAACTCCCAATCCATTTGTACTCTCGTCAATATATTTTCCATGACTAGAAGGAGGAGAATGAGAAGATGAAGGAGAGATTACCTCTTTATTTACCTCTTTGACATTCCTTAGAGTGAATGTGGCCATGGATTTTTGCCCTTGGCTTGGGAAGGTTCCGGACATGTGGCCTTATAGGGCTTCTGCAAGTTTCCCTATTTGTACTTCCAACTTCTTTATTGTGGCATTATGTTGCCTTGAGGACTGCTCTTCTAACCTCATTCGATCCATGGCCTCTTCCCAAGGTTCTTTCCTTTGCTCGAATTGTCCTTACGATGGTGGAGTATGGAGAGGTTTATTTTGTTGACTTTGATTTGTTGGTCAATTGTGTAGGCTTCTCAAGAACTTAACTAGAAACTTAACAGAAAAAGATAATGGAGATTTGGAAATAAAAGGATTCAAGTCGAGTCTTGTATTTAATACAATCTCCGTAAGAAGTTATTGCCCCGCACAGGTGCTTACGGTTTATATGGCAATCTTCTAGTAAGATAAAACGACTTATAAGTAAATGATAGGAGCACTCCAAATCAAATACTCTAGCGAACAACACAATGTTTGGAACTTTGGACTTTGAAGGATTTAATGCAACAATATGCAATGATTTGGGTATGTTAATCTATCTTACTAGAGGGTAGGAAGGGTCAGAATACTGTGTATTATAAATTGAAATTCGGAGGGGAAGTATATAAAGAGAGTCAAAGGGTTTGGTGGCTTTTCCCTTGAAAAGTCACAACTTTTCCGTATAACGGCACTTTGCACGGCCGTGTCCAATGAGCTGCACGGCCGTGCAAGGCAATATGCACGGTCGAGTTCATGGCTCGCACGGTCGAGTGGCAAGGCAAGGCACGGTGCACGGCCGTGTCCTAGACACTTGCACGGCCGTGCGAAGCTTCTTCACCGCTCGTCGGCCCCTTTAGCCACAACAAGTCCACACCAATTTTGGGACCCAACCCAAAACACACTTTGACCCAATATTTAAGTTACAAATCATTTGTCATTAATTTCTCATTCACACGGAAATGGTTTTGAGACTTTAAATGAGTTATATATAATCTACAACAAATGTAGATTACCATTTGTAACTAGTTCCGTTAACACATAACGAACTTCCGTTAGAAATCTAGATCAACGTTAAGTTAAACTTAACTTTCCGTTATCCATTTCCAACAATCCCCCACATGAATGACAATTAATGCATGTATGCAAATTCGTCCAAAGTTCCGGCGAACTATTATTACATCGGGATAGATAGCTTGTGGCCTTGAATCTTCCCTAGTGAAATATTATCGGATATACTAGCCATTTGGTAGCGAGTCGCTTTGAACCGGTGGCGTAGGATGTATACCAAGACAATAATACTCACATAATAATAGCTCTAACAATTGTTGTTCTCACGTTTTTGTCCATTTTGGCCCTGGACCGTATCTCATTCATAAGCGTTCATTTAGAGGCGGCCTTATTACCTCTCGCTTTATATAGGTGATTCTCACTATAAGGAGTATCATGCACTACTCCACCCGTAGGTATAGAAATCATTAAAAGTTTTCTCAACTTATCCTCACCACCTTCTTTGCATGTGCTAGTACTTGGACGTTACGGGAATGAGTATTCAACATCTCTAGGTTAATAAACCGAGTTGTTGTTTCCGAGTAACTCTACTAGAACTTATAACTTGGTTGTCTCATTGAACCGAGGGCACGGGATCTCCATTTCTCAAGGTTGAGTGTCCGCTATAAGTTCTTTTGTTGTGGGTTTTAAACCCATTCCCCTTAACAGTTTATACAGTTGATCTCTATTACTACCCTTAGGTAGACGGATCCGATTTTGACTTCACATGGCTAGTTGTGACAGTCGCATATTGAGATCAATTGTACTATGGTAGTGTGTCTAAGACCATTATGTCTAGACTTACCATGACGTTCTACACCTTTTCCTATTTTTCATTGTCGTCACAATGCCTTAGGTCATGTAGACACAAGCTTATTCCACGAAGGAATATCTTTCAAGACCATTCAACTTACATAGGAATTGTAATCTTTTAATCATAAGTATATCCTTAAGTACACCAAGTACTTATGATTATAATATTCCAGTGATTGATTACAATTACAATTAGACCTTTAGTCTATCTAGAATGATCGGTCCTTCGAGTGATCAAATACTTCTATCGGTCGGTTTCTTCAAGTGGTTATTATCTCTGTACCGTTCGAGACTTCCCAAGTATTCGGTATCTCTAAGTGGTTTGACCTCCTTAGAGTCTACCTTTCGTAGATCTACTTTACGTAGATTACCTCTCAAGAATCTACCTTACTAGAGTACACCTCTCAAGAATTTATTTGAACTTTCGAAGTACTTTTTCAAGATAATGGGATTGTGAAGGAACTAATCCTTTAGATGATCTAGAGATCTTTATCTCTAATATAAAATCGGCTAATCCCATATCTTTCATGTCAAAGTTCTTCTTTAACATGTCTTTGGTATTCATGATCAATTCATGACTACCATTGTTATCCACGTAAGGACAGACTATTAACAAATGATTCGGATGTTCTTTTAATGTATGTAGACACATTTGTCACATTCATTAATCTTGAATCCATTTGATAACATAGTTCTATCGAACTTCTTATGCCACTGTTTAGTTGCTTGTTTAGTCCATATGAATACACAAGTAGATCCAACACGGTTGTGCGACATAGAACGCTCTGTTGTGTCATTTTGGATAATCTTGCATGAATCATAATGTCCTTTTGACAACTATCCTGGCTTTCTACTTATCAACAGATCCATAGGCTTTATACTTTCTTTTTAAGAATCCAATTGCAACCTAATGGTTTGCAACTTGGAGGGAGATCTACCAATTCCCAAGTATTATTAAGCATTATGAATCTTTATCTCATTGTTAATAGCCTCTTTCCGAGCGAACTATCCAGGACCGAGATAACGCTTCCTTAATTCTTTGCTGATTCGTTTTCCAACATAAATGATAGAAAATCAGGACCAAAAGACTTTTCCACTCTTGCCCTTTTACTACGTCTAAGTCCTTCATCCTTAACTTTGAGATGGACCGTTTGTAGTCTAATGTTTAAAGGTTTCATCCTTGGCATATCTAGTTTTGCAACCCAATGGTTCGCATAGGAAGATCAACCATCTTCCAAAATAGAATAGGATGCATTTGTCCTTCAACTGTATCTTGGTTTTTCTTCTTATTAAGAAGACCACCACCGTTTCTATAAATTTTCTTATTAAAATTTATGCATTTCCTATCATTTCAAGGAAGTATATTCTCAAAGAATATAACATGTCTTGCTTAAGTATTTCTACTTTAGCCGAATACCCCCACAGTTTAGGTATTTATAAAACAGCTTACGAATACTTCAAATTCGTTAGGAGTTTTTATCATCAAATAACTTCCACATATATGATGATCCATTCTTTTAACTGTTAACAGTTTAACAGTTTCTGTTAATACTAGAAGTTCATATCAATAGAACTTATGTATTTAGCTTGTACCCCCACACTTGAGGTGTACCTCCACATATCAAATATTTTATGAATGTCCTAATTCATATTTAATATTTTCTTTTATGTGGAGTCATTTAATTGTAATAACCAAGTTATCTACAATGTCTTTCATCTCCTTGAGATGAACCGACGACATAGTCATATCTATGTTTAAGTGAGGTCTCTTCAACCATTTTTCCCCGGTTGAAGAATACTGTATTGCCAATGGAAACGTAATCCATGGTTTTTGGGTCCTATCTTAACCTCTTTAGGTTTAGATATTTCTACCTTTTCTAGGTATACCCACATAAGACGGAACTTATCAATAAGGAGTTCACCATCTCCTTAAAAGTTCTATCTTCCTTTTTCAATTGATTTGAGTGTGTAAGAAGCTTTCGTTTGATAAATAAGTGTCAGCGTCCCAACAATTATTTTTCAAACGGTACTACTTACTAACCACCTCTATCACTTCGAAACTCTTAATTGTTCATTAAGATGAATCACAAACCTTATTGTTTACTTAAAACTTTAAGGTTTTACCTATTACTTTTCCAAAAGATGAACTTTGCATTATCAAATGCAATCATTAATAGAAGTAAATAACTATCTATTTACTATTTACGGTTTGAACCGATGTATACAAAAGAAATCGCAATTGATTTGGCGAATCAAATTTCATTTTAGGTAGTAATTTTAAATTAACTCGTCGACTTAGTGAATTTAAATTTACACGACCTAAATGAACACGCCATAACAATTGGAACACTTCAAACCAAGTAAATAAAATCTGAAATTTTATTCTTCGCACTTAGGCGGATAAACAATTACAATTTAAGGAGTCCTTCAACAAGGTACCCTTTACTAACACAACAACCACTTTTGGTCAATTCAATCTTATGCCCCTAGGCTAAGTTGATCAAAGTCCAATGGAACATTTCTATCTTCATTCACATTGGCTTGAAGAGGGTTTCCATCTTGGTTGTTGATTCTAGGATGTCGACATTCCCTAGCCATATGCCGGGTTTGCCGCAATTAAAACAACTACCTTTGACCTTCTTGGCGGTCCTCTTCACTTTCCCGGTTTTCTTTCTCTTATTTCCGGTACTTCTTTCCACCAAGTTCACTTGCGGTCTTTTAGTCACAATGCACATAGTATTGTGCATCTCGAGAAAGTCCCAAAGTTCTCTCGCGGTCTTTATGCCACAACACACCTTGTATTGTGCGTAATCCAAGCCATTAAGAATATAATTGCGACACAAGAAATCGCTGTGATTCCAAGTATCCAATTCATTCTTTGCTTTGGATTCATCCTCGTTGGATATCAATGGTGGATATTCCCAAAGAAAATGCACCAATTTTAATGTTGTCAAATAGACCAACATTTTCTGTTGCCACCTTTTAAAGTTCATCCCGGTAAGAATACCCGGTCTTTCCGCATGTACGAACACATGAGACGGAGGGAGAGCATTAAGAGGTGCAACCCTTGAGGTTGTACGTGAAGGAGGTTCTTACCATGAACCGGGTGAGACGGTGTAACATTGTTGAACGTAGCGTCACCTTGAGAAGGAGGCGTCACATTCCCTTGACTTGATTCTGTGGAGTCTTTCTCGTTTGCCATCTTGAAGATCTTGAAGAAGCGTAAATAACTTCTTACGATTGTTGGACAATTGTGTAGGCTTCTCAAGAACTTAACTAGAAACTTAACAGAAAAAGATAACGGAGATTTGGAAATAAAAGGATTCAAGTCGAGTCTTGTATTTAATACAATCTCCGTAAGAAGTTATTGCCCCGCACAGGTGCTTACGGTTTATATGGCAATCTTCTAGTAAGATAAAACGACTTATAAGTAAATGATAGGAGCACTCCAAATCAAATACTCTAGCGAACAACACAATGTTTGGAACTTTGGACTTTGAAGGATTTAATGCAACAATATGCAATGATTTGGGTATGTTAATCTATCTTACTAGAGGGTAGGAAGGGTCAGAATACTGTGTATTATAAATTGAAATTCGGAGGGGAAGTATATAAAGAGAGTCAAAGGGTTTGGTGGCTTTTCCCTTGAAAAGTCACAACTTTTCGGGTATAACAGCACTTTGCACGGCCGTGTCCAATGAACTGCACGGCCGTGCAAGGCAATATGCACGGTCGAGTTCATGGCTCTGCACGGTCGAGTGGCAAGGCAAGGCACGGTGCACGGCCGTGTCCTAGACACTTGCACGGCCGTGCAGAAGCTTCTTCAGCCTGCTCGTCAGCCCTTTAGCCACAACAAGTCCACACCAATTTTGGGACCAACCCAAAACACACTTTGACCCAATATTTAAGTTACAAATCATTTGTCATTAATTTCTCATTCACACGGAAATGGTTTTGAGACTTTAAATGAGTTATATATAATCTACAACAAATGTAGATTACCATTTGTAACTAGTTCCGTTAACACATAACGAACTTCCGTTAGAAATCTAGATCAACGTTAAGTTAAACTTAACTTTCCGTTATCCATTTCCAACATGATTACCTCCCCATGAAAAGTTTGGATGATTATTCCATCTCGGATTATATGTATTGTTGTATGGGTTATTTTGGGGATGTCTTGGTTTGTACCCATTCAATGCATGTGCATGTTCATAATCAAGAGTAAATTGAGCTACCACTACTACATAAATTTGTAGCATAAGTAAACTACAAATAGAACAAGCATCATGAATAGCATTGGTACTAGAAGAAGCATCATGTGTAGTCAACATATCAAGTTTCTGATTTAATTGAGCTATCTGCCTCAAAATCTTATCGGTCGTGCTCAACTCATGCACACCCCTCACCTTTCCCTTAGTACTCTTTTGTTGAGAATTAGCTCCCAACATCTCAAATAAATCTTGAGTCTATTGTAGGGTATTGGCTCCTAGAAATCCACCCGTTGCATTGTCAGCCATGCCCTGCTTAACAGGATTTAGGCCATCATAGAAAGTTTGGTTCAACAATGGTAGGGGAAAATTGTGGTGGGGACATTGGACCAACATCATTTTGAACCTATCCCAAGATTCGTGGAATGGTTCTCCTATCTCTTGTATAAAGCCAGTTATTTCTTTCTAAATGTGACCAATGTGGGATGTGGGTAATATTTGTGTAAAAACTCATCATGAAGTTCATCCCATATACTTATGCTCCTCGATGTGAGCATCATAAACCATGTTTTTGCATCCTCCTTCATGGTGTATGGGAATCATTTTAACCTTATTTGTTCATTTGTACTCCCTCTTTACCTGGGAAGTGTGAAACAGTCATCATATAGTCACGCAAAAAGGTCAAAGGGTCTTCAGATGAAATACCTTGATAATTGGGTAATATAGAAAAATGTTGACCCTTGACCTCTAGAATATTTGTTGCTTCGGACAACACCATACAAGACACAAAGGTGTCTACCTTAGGACGTAAGAAGTCATGCATTGTCTGTGCCGGTGGTTCTGCCACCTCGGCTTTTAGTTCCCGATGGTAGAGGGTTCAAGTTCCGATTCTAGGTCAATTTCGAGTGGATTTCCCTCGTCTAATTCCAGTTTATAACGACCTAGTTTATCAATGTCGTCGTTAAATGACACTAAAGTAGGAATCAAAGAACGTCGACCAAGAATACACTATAAGAATTAACTTGTTCAATTATAACAAGTCCCCGACAACATCGCCGAAAACTTGATGCAGAATTTCTCCTCTCGTAATAATTTACCTATCAAGTGCACTAGTGATTATAGTAGTAATATGCACGAGCAAGGATCGAATCTACGTAGACTTGCATGTTAAACAAGTTTATTTAAATAGTGCAAAAGTAACCAAAGGTTTTTTTTTATTGTTTGATTATTATCCTACTAAAACAAGAATTAAAGTAAACGAAAGAGATCAAATTAACAAGGGATTCATGGATTGGGATTAATAACTATCATCACTATATGCTATTTTAAAGGTAAAAAGGGGATCAATTTCATTCAAGGGTTCATTCACAAAATTAAAGGTTAGGACCTTTGATGTGCGGATTGCAACCCTAATATTTCCTTCTTGTTTATACTTTTCGATCGTTCAATAAAAACATTCAAAAAATTCATTTAATCCTTAAAAACAATAGAACCTAAATCCTTTTGATTTCCGATAGGTTTTCAATTGAATAAATTCATCACAATAATGACCGATGTATAAATTATCTACGCTAGTGCAACAATTTATACCCAAGTAATTCAAGAGATCAAAAGTATCTTATCATACAATTGAACCCAAGAAATAACATTATGAATATTGAGATGAACAAGAATGAGATTGAATTGGAAGTATTAAATCATATTTAACATAGAGATCCAATAGTTACTACATCCAATTCACGAATCAAAAGATTTAGCTAATAAGAGTTATAAAAGAGAAAAGAAATAAATAAAATAAGAAAATAAAACCCGAATCTTCAATATTTGAAATCCTTATCTCTACTTAAAAAGAATAGTAAAACATAAGGTATCCTAAAAACCTAATAGTGTCTTGTATATATACTAGGGAGGAAGGAGGTTTCCTATTTTGTATCAAAAACCCTCAAATCCTCTTCAAATTCGGACCACGGATTTCCTCTGCCGCCGTGGGTGCGATCGCACCCCTTAAAGGCTACGATCGCACAGTTAATCTGTGAGCATCTGTGTGGTCGCACTAGTGGAGGGTTGCGATCGCGCAAAATATTAGGGAGTTCAGTGCGGTTTCACCTTCTAGGTAGTTCGGTCGCGTGTTTACTCTTAGCTATTGGGTGCGGTCGCACCAGTGAAGGGGTGCGATCGTACCCTTTGTCTGGTGACTCCTTTCTCTATTTTGCTCCACTTTGCTCCTTCCCGTTTCTACTTCTTTTTAAGTCCAATTCAATACTTTTTACTCACGTTTCATATACTTACACAAACACTAAAAACAATATCAAAACACCCAAGGTTGAGAATAAAATAGGCCTAAAAGTATATTATTTGGATGGATAGAAACACATCCATCATGGCCCAATATTGACACCACTTTATCAATCAACTAGAATTACACCTTTCGTTAAATGCACGAGACATTTAAAATAATTCAATAATATTACACCTATAACTAATAAATTATAAGAACAAAGAATAATTTAAAAAAATATGATTTTGAAGACGCTTATTTCAATAAAAATATATCATCGTATTAATTCAATAATATTACACATATAACTAGTAAATAAAAATATACATTTTGGATACTTATTTAAAGTTAACAAATATAACATTATTAGTGAAACATTCACCCCATTTCAATATTAATATTACATATCAAAATTTTAAACGTTTAGAATTAGTAACTCTATAGAGATGAAGTAATATTAACTTCACTTTAACTTGATCATGTTGTTTTTCAAATGAAATCATACAAGTACTCCCTCCGTCCCGGAACAATCTTCACACTTTCCCTTTTGGGCGTCCCAAAACTTACTTCACACATTTAAAACTTACCTAAAATGGAAAGGAATCTTTACTATTCCCTCCACTCATTCTCTCTCCTACATTATTTTAATACTCACAACACCATTATAATTTACTATTCTCTCCACTCATTCTCTCTCCTATTTTATTTTCACACTCACAACACTTTCAATATAATACTCCCTCCTTAAAACCAGTGCAAACAGTGTTTGTGAATTATGTTCCGGGACGGAGGGAGTATATAATATATATAAGCACTGTCATTTAAAAGAAGGTTTATGTTAGAAAAATATTGACATGGTAAATACTATTTAAACTGTAATAATATGATAAATTAGTCATGTTATTACAGTTATTTATATATTTAAGTGAAATAAATACTTTAATATTAAGACAAAAATAAGTTTATACCCGGATATACACCAAATCCCACTTTGCACATTTAAATTAATTTTGTTCAACGATAATACTTATTTTGGATGAAAATATGGCTTTTAAAAGAGCGAAGTAGAGGACAAATATTTATGTAAATGATAAGGTCTTGATTTAACTTTTTCTCCAAAAAAATTTTCCCCCCTTTTTTATTTTAAATTTCTTCTTAAGTTTCACATTTTTATAATTATTTACTTTTCTATTTTTCTACTTTTTTTTTCAATTTTTTCTTGCCACATATTTCTTCTTTTCAATTACTCTTTTTTTTTTTGCATCTTTTTTTTTTTGAAATTATAGTTTGTGATTGATGTTAGTCGACTCTAATTTATTTGACACTAAATCGTTTTTGTTGTTATTGCTATTTTTTTAAATTGTCATATCTTTTCCATTCTTCAAATGAAAAATAAAATTTAAGTAAGTTGATATGTGCATGTAATGTGTTAGTCATTTGGTTATTCTCATTTTAATTTGTAATCTTTTTTTTTTTAATTTATACTTTACTTTAAAATAATTCTTCATCTATATATTAAAAAACTGAAATTATTACTATCTTATTTATAAAAAAATATTATTATCTAAAATAATTCATGCTTTTTTCAGCAAACTTATTATTAAAAATTGAAAAAAAAAATCTCATGTACCAAAAATGGTTATTTTATATTAAGCTTTTATGTGCTTATTATTATATAAAAAATAAATCAAACTATTAAGATAGGGAATTTGACCCAGAAGTTCCTTTTGGAACAAATCACTTTCCCTCAAGTTTCTCATTAAATCGAAATGACCTGAAAGTTCTTATACAGTAATATATAATACTGCATGCAATATTATTATATTCACTCATATGTGAATATAATATTGCATCTATAATACAACATGAAGAAGGAACTTCTCAAAAATTATGATACTTTTTTAGAACTTCCCAATCACTTTCCCATTAAGATATTATAACAAAATTATAAGGTTCACATTTCCCTTTTTGGTACATTTAATTTAAGGTTCATCCTTGATGAAGGGAAATTTTTATGACAAGTTAGGATTTGATTTTTACTATTTTTATTTGTTATTATTTTATTATTTTCGGAATTTGTTTTAAATAGGTAATATTTTTGGTATTAGAAGTATATTAGGACTTTATTTTAAGGTTTTATTGATTGATTAGGTTACTATATAGACTAGGGTTATTTTGGGAAGTTTTTGACTTGTTTTTCAAGTCTTAGAGTCACTATATAATTAGGGTTAATTGTAATTCCGAATTTAAGTTGTTGATTAATAAAATTTGAGTGTTTACTCTTCAGTTTTCTCGAGCGAAAATTGATGGTTGATCGCTGAATTTCTCGAGCGAAATTCTGTGATTAATCTTTATCAAGTCTTCCGCTACGTCGCTGGTATCGAGCCTACGTTCGATTCAGAAGAATGGTTCGGGCGTAAGAAGAGACAAGCTGGAAGCGATCTACGAGCGAGATGAAGCGGTTACGGAGGAACGCATCGGATCCATCGTAGATCAACGTATGGAGTTGTTGATGGAACGCTTAACGGTGCTGGATGACCGACTTGTTCAATCACCGTACTCGGAGGAATCGCCTAGACCCGGGTGGCACTGACGGACGGCGAGACCGGGAGGTGGATTCTCGATGGTGGTGATATTTCGTGGCCTTTCGTTGAATCGGTGACTGCCGAACTTTTCATCGATTGGTCAAAATCACCTATTTATGATGAATGTAATTGTGAAATCTGTCAATTTCCAACATCTCATCATATGGGTGTACCAATGGTTGGCGTTAAATCTTCACAAGATAAATTGGTGTGGAAGTTTGACATTGATCATCCTTACGAAGATCCTTTCAATGTTGATAGTTCTAATGTTTCAGATTCTTGGTTCTTCAAAAAGATGATTATTGAGAACTTTCTCATGAATGGATGGACAGACTGGATGGATATCATGGCGAGTGGTACTAAATTTAAAGTCCGTCAAATAGTTCCAAGTGCTTCAATTCAAGCAAAACTTAAAATTCGAGGACGAATTTTCTTCAAGCAGGGGAGAATGATGAAGGGAAATTATTATGACAAGTTAGGATTTGATTTTAACTATTTTTATTTGTTATTATTTTATTATTTTCGGAATTTATTTTAAATGGATAATATTTTTGGTATTAGAAGTATATTAGGACTTTATTTTAAGGTTTTGTTGATTGATAAAATTTGAGTGTTTACTCTTCAGTTTTCTCGAGCGAAAATTGACGGTTGATCGCTGAATTTCTCGAGCGAAATTCTGTGATTAATCTTTATCAAGTCTTCCGCTACGTCAATCCTTTACTTTATTTTCAAAAGGGAAAACAATGAACAGTGTTTTGAATAACTTATTCTAATTAAATTCAGAAATTACAAAAAAAAAAAAAAAACTTATCAACCTATTTTTTACTCAATTAAATTATAAATAGCGTTTTGAACAATGTGTTCTCGACCCACTTGACTTTATTACTCATTTAATCAGATATAATTAGTGGTGGTGCTGACGGTTAAAGGCGATGTTGCGGTTTTGTGGATGATAGTGATATTTTGATATTTTATCTTAAATTTTGATATTTGATAATAAATCTAATGAATTTTGAAATTCTATTAATTATTTATCTATTTTCAGTTGCATTGCATTTTAAAAAACATATAAATTAATCAAATATAATAAATAAATGGGAACCGTCAGAACCGTGGAACCGAAACTGGGAACCAGAATTACACGGTTCGAATATGGTTCCCTTTTTCACACAACCGAAAACCGACGGTTCGAAACCGAAAATCAAAAATCGTACCCAAATAAGAACGTGTATATATATATATATATATATGGTCCCATATTTTTATATTGCTAATTTAGGGCCTAGTATGTCAATAATTGTTAATTTGGTGTCGACGGATGAAAATCGTTAAAATAACTTACAACAGCCTCAAATTGACAATTATTGAACATACTTCAGGCCCTACATTGACAATTATTACCATATTGGGCCTTAAATTGAAAAGTTTTCACGATTTCTGTCAATAGGTACTAAATTGATAATTATTTATTTTCCCATTTAAAAAAAAAATGTTTAAAAGATGAACGAGAAAAGATATGTATACACAAAAGTAAAAAAAAAAACGTAATTTAAAAGAAAAATAAATATTTAAAAACTAAATTTTTACTATTTGTAATTTCGAACTGTAGCGCTCCAAACATAAAAAAGCCCACAATAAAATATAAAAAGTTAAAAGATATAAAAATCGAACAACAAAATGTATAAAAAAAAAAAAACATTCTTAGTATAGTAGTATGAATTTTACATGCACTGCTAAATATTTTACTGATGATGCCAAAATCGTCAAATCAGCCCAAATCCAAGCGATGAATGCTCCGGTGATTGCAAGGCCTGAAAATAAGAGAAAACACGTAAACTAAGCCGGGGCGGATCCGGCTAAAGGCCCTCCGGCGTGAGAGTAAGTTCACGGTTTGTATATGAGAAACTAAATTGACAGAGTTTCTGTATTGTAAAAAGTAACGTACCCAATAATGAGTCATGGGGCTTGTATTTATAGGGATGGATTGATAGAATCCTTGTTTGATAAGGACTGCGTAATCTGATAGCCGGAACGCCGAGAAACATGAATGTTTTATCTCGGCCTTGACAAGTAGGCCGAGGTGAACGATTCTGCTTCCTCGTCATTTGGTGATTGGCCGGCAAAGGAACATGCAGGGATGAACAATTCTCTCTCCACGTCATTTGATGATAATGCCGAGGTGAGAACATTTCTTTCCTCGTCACTTGTAACACTTCGGAGCTTGGTGAGCCAAATATGCAGAGTCCATCATTGGTTTAAGGCCGAGGAGAATGTTCCTCGTCATACGGGGAAGATATTCTTCGGCCATAACACTTGTATTATTGGATTATGTTTGTGGCCCATCCTTTTCACCAAATGAAAGCAGTTCTAATGCTCATATCTCGATTTAAATTTGCTCATTTACGTACATTTTAATATAAAATATATTTTTATATTCGTTCAAAATATTTTACATTCTAATTCACATTTTATCTTTGCAGCAATTTCATAAATATGACGTTTGTACTGTTAATTTTACACTATATACTTTGGATATCATTAATTTGACATAAACATAAATATGACGTTTGTACTGTTAATTTTACACTAGTATATACTTTGGATATCATTAATTTGACATAAACATAAATATGACGTTTGTACTGTTAATTTTACATCACATTTGACCTGAATTGACAACATATGTTAATTTTTATGAAGGTACGCTAGCTTTCGTTTGCGATCATTTCGTTATTTCTTCCCCAAAAAAAAAATGGAATATGACAATTTTGGAAGATAAATAAGTTGTGTAAATATTTATGACATTTTTTATAAAATCAATTTAACAAGATTTTTATTTTAAAAAAATATCATTATCTTCGGTGGCGAAGCCACATTGACTACAAGGGGGTCGACCCCCTTCAATTTTGGAATGTGTCAACTTTAGTATTATCAATTTTTTAGAAAATGACATTTTACTACTAAAAATGATGAATTTATACATTTTGAACCCCTTAATTTTGAGAAAATTTTGCACTAAATTATTCTATTCACCCCCTTGCATACTAAATTTGTATACATCAATTATATTAAATATCCCAAAAGCAATCTCGACCCCCTTTACCAAAATTTCTAGCTCCACCATCGATTATCTTGTAAGATACTCCCTGCATCCCATTTTCGACTTAGTATAATTTGTCATTTTGGGTGTTCCACTCGATTTAGGACGTCTCAAAATGACAAGTTTATATTATTTTTATATTCAATGAGACTCACTTATTATATTCACAACAACAATCTATTTATTATTCCCAGGGCCGGCCATTATGGGGAGCAAGTGGAGCTCCTGCTCCGGGCCCCAAATTCGAAGGGGCACCATTTTTTATTTTATTTTCACATTAATATTTCATTCGCTGCATAATAAATATTATACTTTCAATTTTAGTTTGTCCTAAATAAATGTTGCATTTCAAATAAACAAAGTAACTAGTGCAATTTTAACAATTTACAAGTTAGTAAAGCATCTTCCTTAAAAATGTTAATAAATCAAATGCGAAATTTATTTTGTAAGGGAGGAAGTACTATTGATTTAGAATAAAAAAATCTTAATTTAACTCAAGTAGATAATATAATACTCCATCCGTACCACTAGAAACTACACGTTTTCCATTCGAGTAAAATAAGTGTAAAAAGAAAAAAAAATTGATTAAGAGTAAATTTGAAAAAAATTTCGGAGACGATTGCAATGACAGAATTATAATCATCTTCCATAACTTTTGGCAGCCAGCCAAACCCCCATATTCTTTAATATTTTCATACTTAAAATTTTCAATTACTAGTTCTAAAATTAGAAAATATAAATCTGGTCATGAAACACGATAAAAAAAATTGACGACCAAATATATACACTATTATTTTTGTAGTTATATTTAGGCCTATGTTTTTCCTTTGAACAGGGCCCCTAAAATGTCAGGACCGGCCCTGATTATTCCTCCCACTCATTCTCTCTCTTATTCTTTTCATGTTCATAATACTTCCTGCACTCATTCTCCCTCCTCTTATTATATTAGGCTCCGTTTGTTTCGCGTAAAACGATTTACGAAAAAAGATATCCCGTAAAATATTTTCCGAAAAATGAAAATGTTTTTCGAAAAATAACATAAACATGTTTTCGACTGTTTGGTAATTAAAATGTTTTTCGAAAAATATTTTCATGTGTTTAATAAATTAAAGTAAAATATTTTTCGATAAAAACACAATTTAAAATAAGTTGAAAAAGATAGGGTGGGATAGGGTGATGGAGATGGGGTGGTAGGGTATGATGTGGAGATTAGTAGGGGTGAGGTAGGTGGGTGTGGGGTAGGGTAGGGTAGGGTAAGGTGGTGGGGAAAATGTAAAGGGTAAGATGATGGTAGGCTAGAGTGGTAATAGGGTAGGGTGTGAGGTAGGATGGGTAGCCGAGAGTGTGGGGGGTTGGGTGGGTAGCCAAGAGTAGGAAAGTGAGATTGAGTTGGCGAGTTGTTAAAAAATAAATAAATTTAATTATAATTATAATTAAAAAAAAGTTTGATTGTCGGAGGCAAATATGCCAAAGCTTTATTTGTCGGGGTTGGTTGGTAGGTGGGGCGGTGAGGGTTGTTAAAAATAATTTTAATATAAATGAGAAAAATTATTTGGGAGTGGGGGGGGGGGTTGTTAAAATATAATTTTAAAATGATTGAAAAAAATATTTTTTGATCTTGAGGTGTTGGTGGGAGTGTGGAGTTGTTAAAAATAAATTTAAAATGATTATTATTATTTTTTTCACCCGAGGAGGTGGGGGGGGGGAGAGAGAATTGTAAAAAATAATTTTAATATAAATATTTTTTTATGAGTGGATGGGGTAGGGGTGGTTGATTTGGGGTAACGTGATGGTGTACGAAAAGTTAGGTGTGTGTGTGTGGGGGGTGTTACCATTTTCCGAAAAATGTTTTATGGAGAAAAAAAGCGTAAGTCATTTTAATTAGAAAAGTGGGGAAAATATTTTCTCCATTTTTCGATACTTACCAAATAACGAAAAATGAAGAAAATATTTTACCTCAAATAAACGGAGCCTTAGTATTTTTTACTCTCGTGTCGGAAGAGAAAATCATAATTCAGATGGGACGTAGGAAGTATAATATAACTTCACCTTTTTTTTCAATGACATATTGTCCAAGCACAAAATTTTGTGGGAAACTAGTTTCTCCTTAAGTTATAGAAAGTCCTGTTTTATAAACTGTTCCTAAATATTTACTAACTACTTGCAAGTAGAAAAAAAGTGGACTTTTTATAATTTATGGAGAAACTAGTTTCCCCCAAAACTTGCTCATTGTCAAGTCAAATGATCCCTCCGTCCCTAAATAAATATCAAAAAAAAATTTCAAATTTTCTCTTATTCAATCAATAGTAAATTTGAAAAAAAAATCGATATTCATTTATTACATAGGGAGTACAATCTTGCGAATGTTAGGGGAAACTAAAGTCTGTCAATGAAATAAATCCTTTAGACCATCCCATCAGTGACCCTGACCCAACCCAACCTCTATTAAAATATTAATTTCTCTCACTTTCATATACACAATCCCAACCTTATATAATTTATACTCCCATCAGTGACCCAACCCCAACCCAACCTTTTAATAAAATATTTATTTCTCTTTACTCCAACTTATCTAAAATACTTATCATTTTATTTTTTTTAAAATAATATATTAGTAATAATATTTCTAAAATTACCCGTACAATTATTAAAAATAATTACCCATACAATTATAAATTCATAATTTATAATTTACTTGATATATTTTTTATTTTTTTTATTTTATATAATTATCATTTTATTTTTTTATATAATGTATTAGTAATAATATTTCTAAAATTACCCGTACAATAAAAATAATTATCCATACAATTATAAATTTATAATTTACTTGACAACAAAATGAAAATAAAATAGATAAAATAAAATCAAAAATAAATTATAAAAGTTACAAATACAACACTTGAATTTTAAATTACGCATACATAATATGCAAATTACATATTCAATTATTAGTGCTGAATTTCTCCCATATGTGCTCAATCAAATCATTCTGAAGAGCGCTATGAGCCTCTCTGTTGCGAAGTTGATCTCTATTAACCATATAAGTCGACAAACTTGCAATGCGTGCAGTAGAGTATTGAGGAAGTTCGATCTCTCCTCCTGAAGGTACATCCATCAAAAATTCTGTGGGATCATAATAGTGTAGGTATGTATCTCGTTCATCCTCTACAATCATATTATGCATGATGATACAAGCCATCATAATTTTTTCCATCAAATCCTTGTCCCAAACAAGACATGGACGTCGAATAAATGCGAAGCGAGCTTGTAGAACTCCAAAGGCTCGCTCTACATCTTTTCTAGCAGCCTCTTGGCGTTGAGCGAACAACTTATGCTTTAGAAACATAGGACTTCTAATTGACTTTGCAAATGCAGCCCAAGAAGGATAGATGCCATCAGTGAGATAATATGCCCTATCATTTTGGCGACCATTCTCGATGTAACTGACCTTTGGTGTTCGACCTTCTAAAACATCACTAAAAACTGGAGATCGATGGAGAACATTAATATCATTGCATGAGCCTGGTGTTCCAAAGAATGCATGCCATATCCATAAATCATATGATGCAACAGCTTCCAAAATGATTGTTGGCTTTCCACTTCTCCCTGTATATTGCCCAGCCCAAGCAGTAGGACAGTTTTTCCATTCCCAATGCATGCAATCAATGCTACCAATCATGCCAGGAAAACCACGTTGTTCCCCAACATAGAGTAGTCTTTCCAAATCTTGTTTATTAGGCCGTCTAAGGTATGTGTCACCAAAGCAAGAAATGACACCTTCTACGAAATGGATGATAGCATCTAACGTTACCGTTGCACTCATTCGTAAGTATTCATCAACAACATCTGCTGATATCCCATAAGCCAACACCCTCATGGCTCCAAGACATTTTTGCAATGGTGAAAGAGATTTTCTACTGTGCAATCATTTCCCTCTTGAAAATATGTATCGTTGATAGTAATGTGACTTCCACTATACGAAGAAAAAGCGATTTCTGCATGCGAAATCTACGTCGGAAGAGCTCCGGAGAATACGTTGGATTACAGACAAAATAGTCTTTCATCAAACATTCCTCACCAATCTCGCGTTCCCTATCAATAAACCTTCTTTTGACTGTAGAATTTTGAGCTCCTACAATCAAATTAGGATTGTTTAGTAGCATATTCTCGATGATGCTATCAATTTGATGATTTTGTTCATGAACTCGTTCTTCCCATTCATCAAGAGTGTTGGAATCAGAAGCATCAGAACTTGAGTCTGATTCTACTGAAGAGTGAGAGTTAGCAGACATTTTTATGAAGTGAAATGGTAAAATATGGTGCAGAGAGAAAGAAAGAAATATTGAGAATTTTGAGTGAGTTAATTTTGCATTTTTGAGACATATGTATAAGGTTTGCATGTGTGTGTGCAGAGAGAAAGAGAGAAAGAATCCAAAATATTTGCATGTGTGTGTGCAGAGAGAAAGAGAGAAAAAGAGAGAGAGAGACAATGCATGTGTGTGTGCAGAGAGAAAGAGAGAAAGACTCCAAAATATGAATAGTATTTGCATGTGTGTGTGCAGAGAAAAAGAGAAAAAGAGAGAAAGAATTCAGAAGATGAATAATATTTGCATGTGTGTGTGCAGAGAGAAAGAGAGAAAGACTCCAAAATATGAATAGTATTTGCATGTGTGTGTGCAGAGAAAAAGAGAAAAAGAGAGAAAGAATTCAGAAGATGAATAATATTTGCATGTGTGTGTGCAGAGAGAAAGAGAGAAAGACTCCAAAATATGAATAGTATTTGCATGTGTGTGTGCAGAGAAAAAGAGAGAAAGAATTCAAAAGATGAATAATATTTGCATGTGTGTGTGCAGAGAGAAAGAGAGAAAGAGAGAAAGAATCCAATGACATGTGTGTGTGCAGTGTTTGCAGAGAGAAAGAGAGAAAAAGAGAGAGACAATGCATGTGATAGAAAGAATCCAATGCATGTGATGTCTTTATGTTTGCATGTGTGTGTGCAGTGTTTGCAGAGAGAAAAAGAGAGAGACAATGCATGTGATAGAAAGAATCCAATGCATGTGATGTCTTTATGTTTGCATGTGTGTGTGTGCAGTGTTTGCAGAGAGAAAGACAATGACATAAACATCTCACGACTACATTAATTTTATTTCAGGAAAACACATCTCACATATCACACATAATTTATTTGAGGAAAACATATCTCACACATCACACATAATTTATTTGAGGAAAACACATATCACACACCACACATCACACATAATTTAAGTTTGCCTAAACACAATGGCAATTTAAACATTAATTCAAGTTTTCCCGAACACAAGGTCAATTAGTCGGCGTTTCATCTCTTCGTTCTCTGGAGATAGCTTATCTTTCGCCAGTAATGTGTTCAACATTCTTTTTTCCATCTTCAAGGAATTCATTTGTAGCTTTTGGCGCTCCAATTCGAGTTTCTCAGCAATTAATGAATATTCATTGGATTTGGTGAGTCTCAATGCACGAAGTTCTGCAGCCACTTCAGATTCAGATTGTGTTGCCTTACCTTTTGCTTTCTTTTTTTACTTATCTCTACTAGTTGGACGAGAAATAGTTGAACCTTCAGGAGTTGGAGTTTCTTGATCATCATTCACATCATCTTCAGAAGTCCTTGATCTTTTCGTGCTGCCACCACTTTCTTGATCATCGTTCACATCATCTTCAAGACGAGACCGTCTTGCATCACGATGAGACGTTACAGCCCACCTTGGATGTTTACTCATAACTTCATTGTAAACAATCAAGTCTTGAAATTTTCTGCCACCCGCTTCATAAATTGTATGAGCTTCCATTTCAATATCTTTCTGACTCATTCCACTTCTTTTCCTACGATTTGCTTCTTCCAGAGCCGCAACCCATTTGCCTACAATTTCATTAAGTCGTTTAAAACGACCTTTTAGTGATTCGATATTTCTTGGGTTGAGCTCGTCTGGATTTTCTGCTTGAGTTTCATGATACAATTTGTGCACACGTGACCACAACGCAACCTTTTTTTGATTTTTTCCGCATATACTATCTTCGCTAACAAAGATATAAGCCGACATAAGAGCTACATCTTCTTTCACAGACCAACTTATATTCTTTGCTCCTTTCTGATTTTGTTTTGGGTGTTGAACATTCCCAAACAAATTGCGAGAGACATTTTCTCTGGTGGGAAGTTCTTCAGAGGTAGGATTTTGAGTGAGGTTTGGAGAAAATTGAGAATTTTGATAATATTGAGAATTTTGTTCACCTTCTGAGTTTGAAAAATTTTGTGTGTGGAAGTAAGATCCAAAGTTTGGAAAATTTTCGGAACCCTGATAATAGTTGGGGTGATTTGGATCCATCACAATGAAGAAATAGAAGTGTGATGGAGAATATGTAGAGAAAAAGAGAGTTGTAGGTTGTTTGTAAAAAAATTAGGTTGTATTTATAGATAAAAAAAAATTATGAATTTTGATATATTTTTTATTTTATTATTTTATATAATTATATAAAATATATTAATTTTAAAAATATATTTATATAAAAACATGTCACCCAATTATTGGGTGACATGTGGCAAACTTTTGAAAACAACCTAACCCAACCGAGGGGTCGGCCAGTTGCCTGGGCAAACCAAGTTGATGACTTTCCATTTTTTTTTTTTCAAAAGTCGTTTGTCTTTTCTGGTGACCCTCAAGGGAGGGTCACCGTTGGCAATGGTCTTAATATTGGACAAAAAATTGGGCGAGACCGTCTCTTCCCGTGATGAGACGAGCGTGAGACGGAATGTCCAACCCGTCCGTTCAGGTTTGTCCCATCCAAGCCTTGACCTGCAAGTTCAGTGTCCGCAATATATCCTTTTAAAATAAACATCAACAACTTTAAACTAAAATAACTAGATATTTTTAAGTCGAAAAAAAATCTGAAAACACTATTGTTTTCATCTAGATGATACAAATCAAAGTAATAGCGTCATGATATGGTTTTGAATTATTTTTGTAAAATCATATTTTGTACCAAACAAAAAAGTTGAGTTGTTCGTCGCGTGAAATGTAACACTTACTATAAAGAAATGTTACAAATGAAATTCTGAAATGTTACAGTTTTTATTATAAAATGTAATTGTATTATTGCAGGAAGATTTAAATAATTTGATTGTTTTTTTTAGAGAAAGTAGCAATTGAAATGTAATAGACTATATATATAAGTATAATTCGTTTTACAAATTAATTTAACAGTTTTTGCAAAGTAAATGTTAACTTTTTTTTTCTTTTTAGAAAACAAGAATTTTCTACAAATGTATGTAATTTTTTTTTTATATATAAAATGTAACAATAATTTTGTAGAAAATTTAAAATAGTTTGATTATTATTTTTTAGAGAAAATAACAATTGAAATGTAACATATTATATATATGAGTATAATTTCTTATACAAATAAATGTAACAATTTTTATAGGAAATGTCACATTTCAATTTTATGTTCACCTTAATTCCTTTTCTGAAAAACTGTGGTTACATTTCAGAATAAAAACTGTTACATTTCAGTATAAAAAAATGTTATATTTCAGAATAAAAATAGTTACATTTCAGAATAAAAACTGTTACATTTCAAAAAAAAAAGTTACATTTCTTTATAATAAGTGTTACATTTATTGACGAGGAAAAAAAATTGATCGGGTCAAAAATTTATGTTTGTTAAAAAATTTAGGTCACGGTAGTTATTAAATTTTGCAGATGATGATCACATTTGCAGTTGTAAAAGTTAGATAACAATCAAATTGCTAATTCTTAGGCTCCGTTTGTTTCGTGTAAAACATTTTTCGGAAAATGTTTTCCTTGTTTTCAGGTGTTTGTTTCAAGTAAAATGTTTTTCGAAAAATGTTTTCCTTGTTTTCGGGTGTTTGGTAACCACTTGTAAAATGTTTTCGGGTGTTTGGTAACCACTTGTAAAATATTTTCAAATGTAAAACATTTTTCGTCAATGTAAAAAAAGGGGGTTTTCTTTGTAAAATGATTTACCGATTTCAAATTCGTAAATCGTTTTACAACTCTTCCGTTCGCCCTAATAAAATAATAATAATAAAATAATAATAATAATAAAATAATAATAAAATAATAATAATAATAATAATAAAATAATAATAATAATAATATAATAATAATAATAATAAAATAATAAAATAATAATAATAATAAAATAATAATAATAATAATAATAATAAAATAATAATAATAATAATAAAATAATAAAATAATAAAATAAAAAAAAAAAAATAATAAAATAATAATAAAATAAAAAAATAATAAAATAATAATAAAATAAAATAATAAAATTAAAAATAATAAAATAATAATAATAATAATAATAATAATAAAATAATAATAATAATAATAATAATAATAATAATAATAATAATAATAATAATAATAATAATAATAATAATAATAATAGTAATAATAAAATTTATCATTCAAAGTTGATTTAAAAAAAGTGACATTTCCGGAAAATGTTTTCCGAAAAACATTTTCGTCAAATTTATCAAACAACTGAAAACAAGACCATGATATTTTACAAGAAAACATTTTACAAGGAAACCTTTTTACATGAAAGCATTTTACAAGGAAACCTTTTTACATGAAAATATTTTACAAGGAAACCTTTTTACATGAAAACATTTTACATGAAAACATTTTCCGAAAAATGTTTTACACGAAACAAACGGAAAAGATAAACTCTAATATTTAGAACATTATAAGTCTATCAACACACTAACTAATTTATGCCTAATTTATGCCTAAGATAGCGCAAGATTCTCAGTGATTTTCTTTGGCGTGATCATCAAGATACGATATCGTTTACACCCTCCCTCAAGCCAATCGGAGGTACGAAGATGCAGCTTGCATGGAAATATCGTTAGTAGCCAACTAATGTTGAACAATAGTCGTAGATAGAGGTGATCATGATAAACGATGTATTGCCACTCTTTAAGGGGATATAGCTGGTAATAATCATCCTTAGAGTATTCGTCTTGAAATACACCATCAGCCACTTGTGTTGAGAATTCAAGAGGTTTCCCAATCGTTAGCGACCCAGCGTGGAGACTAGTTGACTGGTCCAGAAGCAAGGGGACAAATACCAGCATGTTCAAGCCCAAAGTGTGATGCAATAACGTGGGCTGGTCTTGGAATGGTGAGTAGGCATGTCCTTGTAGAAGAAGATTGGTGCAAACCGGGCGGCTGAGATGTGCCCGTTTGATGAGAAGAAAATCCAGGAGAAAGTGAATCGGGCCTAGGAGAGGCTGGGCTCGAGAATTTGTCTTGAAAAAGAATTATGAAGAGGGTCCGACCTAGCCGCCAAAGTTGGGACCGAGGAGGGGGATTCGGCCCACCGAGAGAATAAGAAGAAATAGTCCAAACTTTAATGGGACCGAGTGTTTCATAGAAGGAGAGGATGTTGGGCTTGATGGGGTTGGGCCAGTAGGTGACATGAGCCCACCAAGATTTGTTCTAGGAGACAACTCAGATGCGACATCAGGTGATGGACTGAATGTTGGTGACGGGCTGGCATTGATAAGGGCTCATCATAATCTATTGAAGGAGAATTATCATGAGGGCTTGCAAGCTTTAAAACACCAAGTTCAATAAGAGAGTGTGCTGGAGTTGATTCATACATTTCGTGTGGACCAATTTGGTCAATTGACTGCATGCCTAAGTTAACATAACCTTGATTTTCGTGTGGACCAATTTGGTCAATAAGACAAGTAGCTGAAGTAGGTGTTGGACTGGACACCAACCTGGATGGCGAGACGTGGGGCCTAGTATTGGAGGCCGAGGAGGGGCAACAAATATGGGCTTGTACTTGCTGATTCAAACAATTCAGATGCAAATTCATTCGAAGATCCATTTTGCACATGAAAAGAAGGGACCCCAAAATGGTTTTGAGTAGTAGACTCATGAGGTGGGTCTACGAAAGTGGGCTCACTGTGGGCCATGGGGCGGTCGGAGGTTATAACACCAACATGAGAAGTAGCTTGTTTACCCAAATCAAACTTGCTACATTAAAAGATAGAGAAGAGGATGCGCCGAGATTCTCTTGATTTTACGTGTCAAGAAGGTGACTATAGAGAAAATCCAAAGAAATATTAGGTTGACGAAAAAATAGTACTTAACAATTTTTCGTATAATTGATCTAGACCATCAACAAGAAAATTCATCAATTCGATTTCGAAGATTGGACTCCCGGCCCTAGCAAGAGCATATGAAATCGATTTTGCCTCGGAAAAATAATTTTTCAAAGATTGTGACGGAAGTTTATGAAGAATAGAAAGTTGGTCGAGGAGATCCTCAATATACCAATTGGTAGTGGTAGGGAAAAGAGAAGGGAATGACTCATTAACATCATCAGTTAATGGTTCATCTACATCGGATGAACAATCATTTGAATCTAAAGATTCATTTTGTTCCGGATACAACCAATCCGATATAGAAAAAGAAGAATCATTATGAACAGTATTGTTTGGTTCAAAACGACGCAAACACTCGATTGCGGTATGACCAACTTCGTTACATAATTGACAAATAACATAGGATGATGGTAACGTATCAAATCAAACGGGGTCGTACCAAAAATCATCCATTGTTTACAGAAAAGAGAATAATTAATTTTTACAAAGAGATAAAATTAATTTCAGAAGAAGAGAATTATAATAATAATAAAAAAAAACGTTATTGAAATGAAGCGGAAGCAAAGTAATCAGGCCACCATGGAACGGTGGCTCTGATACCATATTAGACAAGAAGAATACATATTTGAGAAGAATATGTAGATGGACGAAGGGAGAAGAATACAATAATCAGTATATGGAAATTCTATGACTCTCAACGTGAGTCCTTTGCATTATGTATTCACATATATATAGGATTACAAGAGTCCTATAATAACTATACAAGAGAGAGAATAATCTCTTTAAATATGGAAAAGATAAACTCTAATATTTAGAACATTATAAGTCTATCAACACACTAACTAATTTATGCCTAATTTATGCCTAAGATAGCGCAAGATTCTCAGTGATTTCATTTGGCGTGATCATCAAGATACGATATCGTTTACAGTGATTCTAGAATAAGATTAATCGTGGTTTTGAGTTGAGTACCATTGTGGGGAAATACAAGTCACTTGACGAAGCAAAGCCAAATATATTCTACTAAGCTAAGCTAAGTTCAAGCTCACATTCCAATGAATAACTCAGTTTACCTTTCTTGGTTTCTTTTCAATGCAGGACCGAGACAGATTGGATTCAATATGATTGCCTCTCTTATCCTTGATGTTGCTATCAATGTTGCTTTGAGCTACCCAACTCTGCCTGTGAGTTTTTATTCAAGGCATTGATGACTTCAATGCTTCTGTTCCTCTGATATTTTTTTAGTTAACTTTCTTAATCTTGATATTCCATAGGGCTGAAATGCAAGGGACATGTGGTTTAAGCTGGCCCGCATTGGCCCACCAACCCAAGGTGGATTGGGTTGTCATATTTTCATCCCGTCAGGAATTTGCCCTGCCCCGCCCCATTTAGTGGTGGGTTTTGGCTGGTTGCTCCCTCTTCCCTCCACCCTGAAAGATTTTTCCTTTAGGGGGTGCTCCCGAGTTTTAGGGGAGAAAAAAGAAAGGGAGGTGAAGGGAAGGAGAGGGAGGGGAAGGAAGGGAAAGGGAAGGAATTTAATTTCTTCCCAATATATTTCTGAATTAGAAAGGAAAGGAAAGAAAAGAAAAAATTATAAAATTATATTTGTATAATTAATAAAAGAAAAAGGGAGTATATTTGAGTGTTGAAATAGGTATATCAAAAAAAAAAAAAAAATCATTTATAAGATTTTATTTCCTTTAATTTCCTCCCACTTTTGGGAGAATGTGTAGGAAGGAAATGTTTAAAAAAATTCCTTCCCTTTCACTCCATTCCTTACAAAAAAATATCGGGAGCAGGCTTAGGAAAAAAATTATTTTAAATTTCCTTTCTTGCGAGTTTTAAAATCGAGAGAAATGAAATGAAAGGTAATCTAGTATATTTTCCTTCCTAAAGTTGCTTCCTAAAGTTGCTTTTAGGAAGGAAGTGGGTTAAACCTATTTTATCCCTCGAGTATAACTTTCACTCTTCCTTATTTTATCCCTCGAGTATAACTTTCACTCTTCCTTTCATTAAGAACTTCATTAAGAACACAAGTGTAATTCAATTTTTTTCCTTGCTTTTCCCTCCGAAACCCTAAACTCGGGAACACTTCAAGAAGTTATTGAATTTCCTCTTCTCTTCTTTCCCTTCCCCTTCTCTCCCCTCCCTATCACTTCTCTTCTTTAAAAACTCGAGAGCGGACTTTTAATATGGTATTTGTTCAAAAGAATTTTGTTAAATAAAAGTTATTTTATTATCCTAACAAAAATATAATACTGTAAATATTATTGATATACCATTATAAATACTACTAATTACCATAATTGGTAATTAAAAAACAATCATTGACCAGTACCTAATAAATCCAAATAATGATGTAAAAAGAAGCATCATCATTTTTGTGGGTTCAATTAATCGATTAAATGGGCGTAATAACAAGCTAATTACCATAATTGGTTGAGCTTGAGCTTCAAAATCAACTGTGTGATAGAAAATTCACAGTCCCGGAATGGATTCAAGATTGTATTGCTCTGAAGTTGACGTCTCTGATTCTCGGTTCTGCACTTTGGGCTTTTTCATTGCATCAAGAGTTTGAAGGTATGTGTAAGAAGCATTTCGACTTGGAGGAGGAGGATTGCTTATTCTGCTTGCAAGAAAGCGGCGGATCAATCCCCTTAAGAATGGAGCCATGGTGTCTGGTTCATGTTCCAAGTAGTACATTATTCCACCCATGCATGCACAAAATAGGGCAACCTAATCACATAGAAGCAATAACCTGGTCATGATTATATAAAGATACACGTGAATCACAGCTTCAGTTATTCCACTGTACTCCCTCCGACCAAAAAAAAATGAAAAAAAATTTCAAATTCTCTTGATTAAGAAAGTTTTTTGGACATTCTTTTTGGGACGGAGGGAGTACCAAGAAATATCAAAACAGCTCTCATCAATAGGGATGGCAACACGTCGGGTTTGCTCTCAACCGAACCCGACCCGCATTAACACACACATATTCATACCCACCCACCCGCCCCGTAAGACCTAAAACCCGTATCCGCCCCAACACTCACCAATTGGTTTAATGGGAGAGGGTGGGAGAAAAGGAAGAGAAAGAAGGGAGAGACGGATTGCAGTGTGAAGAGATTATGGTATTGAAGACCTAGTTTCTAATTTTATACAAGGGTAGTCATGTAATTTGGAAAACAACAAGGGTATTATAGCAAATAAAGATATTAAATGCATATTTCGATAATATGGGACAGTGTGGTGCAGGGCGGGACACCAGACTGCACTGAACCCAGACCCGTCGGGCTTTGAAATGTCTTACCAAACCCGCCCCGACCGGGGTGTATCTATTTCGGGCACAGATCGGGTTTGGGATAGATTGTCATCCCTACTCACAAAGGTTGACCAACTAGTTATCAGAAGTTAATCAAATATACCCCCTCCACCCAAAAAAAGTCATTCCATCTTGGTTTGTCCCAAATACAGTCCCATTTCATAAAGCAGCCATAATTATTACTCCCTCCATCCCACAATGTTAGACCCAATCTCTATATTCGTTCGTTCAAAAAACTTCTCATTTCCTTAATTTAAGGATTAAAATCAATGAATTTCCAAAACTACCCTGTGATAAAATTAGGAAACAACTCACTAGTGTCATTTACTCAAGAGTAATAAGTGGAGGTCATCTAGGATACCATTAGAAATGAAAAACAAAATTAAAATATTTGAATAGTCAAATGAAACTATCATTATGGGACAGAGAGAGCATATAACTTTAACCAAGAACACTCCTTCTAACATGTATGAGATAATAGGATAAAAACAACACCAGAAAACCCAAAAAAATTGGATCTCAGAGCCGAATCCACCATGGGTTGGCACGGCAGATGGCACACCTATAGTAGTCATCATATCACAATCCACAAGGAAAGATATGATGATCAGTTATTTAGCAGTCAACTACTTAACACAACCCAACCTAGGATATGAAGATCGTGTAATTAGTAGTTAACTACTTAACACAACCCAACCCAACCTTTATTTTTTTATCTACCACTCGAGTGTGTGTGTAGGTGTAGGGAAGGCAGCAAAGGATTTTATTTTGTGTACAAAGAATGACAGAAGCAAAAGGCTTAGCCATTTCCAGAATCAAAATAGAAGAGAAAGAAATGCAAAGAGAATGCAATACCTCGGCATTCTTGAGGTCTGGAAGTAGCCGACGGTTCACTAATATATACCACAGAGACTCTCCAGCTCGAGGAAGAACATACAAGGCAAGTTCTGCTCGTCTAGCTTTCTTCTCCAACAGAACAGATAGAGCAGCTAAACCCCCTGCAAACCAATATACAAGTTTGTGGTCCTTCGCTGACACCTTTCTGTGTAAACATATAGCCGCCTAGCATTGTCAAGAAAAGCAATAAGAGGCAGTTACTCGATCAAGAGACGAGGTTAATATATAACTGATTCACCAACCTGGAAAATTCCAACAAAAGCAGACAAGAAACTTGTCGAGCGAACAGCTCCTGTAACAGCAAGCCAGCAGGTTCTAATAGGAGAATCCATAAACTACAGCCAATAAATATATTATCAACATAATTTCAGGAATAACAGGGTATCCTTTATACATTATGAACAGGTGACAAATCTATCTATCAAAGACTGATGTACTCTACATAGAGAAATTTCATTCAGCAATATGGCTACAGAATAAGCTGTGTGATCTATTATCATGCACGATTATCATTTGTGTGATCTATTATCATGCATGATTATCATTTCACATTTACCTTTTCCAAATAAAGCATTTTGTACGCCAATTACAGCTGAAAGTATTGCATATTTATTGTAGGAACAATTTAAGCAACTTCTTATTATTTCCTCACTCTATCTCTAACTCATAGTAAACATTGTGTAGTTGAACAACTATATGATCATAACTAGTGAAGAAAGTTACAATTGAACTTCCAAAGGTAACATTGTGTTGTAAGCAAGGATGACAAAAAAAGATACCATTTGCTTGCTTTTTAGCCAGAGTGGTCATCAAAACAGAGACCAATACAACTGGAGCATGTTTAATTTTTCCTAATGAGATAATGATACAGATGATTAAGCAATAATGCCAATCATACGACTAGATATTAGAAAGCAAAACATGCATAAAAACCATTAGATATATTAAAAGATATACTGTAGTTTTCTAGAAAACCAGGGGTAAGAATAAATATGAGTAAAAGAAAAGATAAATGATGCTCAGAAAAGGCATACCTTTTGAAGGCGCAATACAACGAAAGGTACAAAAGTCAGTGAGAAGTAAAGCGGAAATGTTTTCCTGAAGGTGGCCGATGTTGCAATAGCATTATGAGCCAAACATGAGCTGGTGTCGGGGTGGATAATTGAACAGGGAATAATAGAAGGAAACTCTTGCAATTTGACAGACTTGGAGTTCTTTCTACTGAGTAAGTAAGCAGATAGAGATGCAATATCCAATGGAGAGCCTCTACAACAATCCCTCACAGCCTTGTAAGCAGGCTGTGCAACTGGGCCTGTCTTCTGAATAAAATCTTGATATGATTTTGGTAAGCTCTCAGGACGCATTATAAAGGCATACATTACCTGAAATGTAGAAAATATGAAATTTCGTTATCACTTTCTATACATAAGACTCAAATTAAAACAGATTTGATTGGAAAAGAACGTAGGCTACTAACATTATAAGATAAGTAAGAATGGACTTACCTGTGCACATGCTAAAGCAAAGAGTAAAGAATCTCCATGTCTCCAATGGCTTCCCCAGAGATGAAATTTGTTTTTAGACTTCGCAGAATTATAAGCACACTGATCAAACATGAGCAGATTAGAAGAATGAAGATTGTAGGCAGGGGTAGTTGGGGGTGAACCACACCATCTCATATTTTGGTGAATTAATGAATAGATAGAAATAGAAGGCGCAATATATACCTGGCAAACACGGGCCAGAAGATATAAAGAAAGAGTACGCCGACGGTTGGGATCATCTAATGCCAAAATAGACAAGCCTGCGATTGAACCTGCTAAAACTCTGCTCCATCATCCCCTTTAACAAAGTCATATATATGGAATAGGACCCATCATGCATCAAAACGATTTGAACATCAAATAATTCACGTATGGAAATGCAGAAAGCGTGTAATCCAAAGTAAAACACATACAGATACTGGTTAAACATAGTAACTTACGCATTGAATGGCGTTTCTCTCTTTCTAAACTTCCTCAACAAACATCTAATAGCATGATACGATCCAGTAAATCCCCCAAAGAGTAAACCAATCCTGCATGCTTCCTCCCTTACTATAAGATCTTTCTCTGAAACAAGTTGCTGCACGTAGTCAATTGGTAACTTTTAGAAATAACACCCGTAAAGTCATGGTTTAATAAGGTAGTACAATCCCTAAAATACCACTTTTATTGGAAATTTGGAAAATACAATTCAGTTTGTTACCAACACAAATTTAAAATCATATACCAAGAAGTTAACCAGAACAGCTCAGATTACTATTCAACTAGAACTCCATATATGTTAATTCAACATTGATAAACAATACTCCCTCCGTCCCATTTTAAGGTTCAAAATTTTTCCAAAAGGTTGTCCCATCTTTCAAAATCCTAAAATGGTAAGTTTTTATTACTTTTTTATTTGTGGGTCTCACGTGTCATACTCACAATAGTTATCCACTAACTATTCACTACTCACTTTCTCTCTCCTACCCGACTATCTACACTCACAGCCCATCACCTTTTTCTTAATTCTTGAACCAACCCATTTTTGAACCTTAAAATGGGACGGGGAAAAGTATATTTACATTTACTCAAAGCACAAAAAAGGCATTACTTAAAGCCAACAACAAATTACTGTAGAAAACCCTACAAGGAGTACTAAATTAGCTTACATTTACATTCAAACATACTAGGTGCTGAAATCTTTTTGCAGTAGCAGGCTTTGGGTGACAAGTACCTATGACCTCTGATGCTAAGACTCTTTAGTTTACCCACCGTACCAATGTCAAACACTCATAATCAAGTTGTGTCAACATCCAGCAGGTAAACCAAAAAGTTTGAGCATCATAGCAACTTACTACTCCCTCCATTCTTAAATAAATGTCCATTTCTTCACAACTTTTTCTCAAAAGTCAACTATACAGAATTCCTCTCCATTTAAAGTCAACACTTTGAGTGAAAGTCCGAAATGAGAGGAAAATTCTTCCATTGAAATTAAGAAACTATTAAATCCTAAATTAAACTGAACACATAATAACAAATTAAGAGAATTGAAATCATAATTTGACCTAAATTTATCACAATGATGCACTAATCAGAGAAAATCAAAACCTTGAGATCGAGAATAGACGAATAAGATTTCCTCCTAGCCAGCTTAAAAGCCCTGAGCAAAATTCCAATGCCGACGCGAACACCATACGACAGTAAAAAGCTCTGACACAAATTACCAATGGCGTGGGCAACACAAGAGACGTCAGCATGATCGCAAGGCGGAGTGAGCATCTGATTCCGTAGCTGCCGGCGTTGAAGCTCCTCCATGGCTTCCCTCAATCGTTCCTCAGCTTCACGGAGACGTCGCTCTGCGGCGGCAGCGTCGTCGGATTGTGGTGGCGGGGATGCGACGGAGGTGGCGGGTTTGGAGAGAGACATCGTGATTGATTGACGCTTTCCGTTGAATCAAAGAAATGGGACCAGTTTTTATTATGGAGTGGATTTGGTGATAATGCCAATGTAATGTACATGTGTTGAAGCGTAAGGTACAATTGTTTGAGGAGTCGGTTTGGTTTGGGGAAAAGACTGTGCTTTGAATGAAGTTGTAATCAGAATCGGTTGGGATTCAACTTCAAGGGGTTTTTAATTGGAACTACATTTTTTCCTCCTATAATTCCATTTGGAAAATTGTTCTAATTCTGATTAACTGATTGAAATTTCACCGGAATCTCAGATTCTTTTTAATATTTTTAATAAAATTATAACATTTTAATTGATATATTACTAAAGTCAAAATTTTAGAAAAAAACAGTTTTTTTAAATAATTTTTTTAAAAAATGTGTTTCAAATTGGTGTTAATTATTTTTGTACATAAGTGTAACTTCTTTTAAAGCCAAAAACTTATAAAAAACGCGTTTTTTGTAAGCTTAACAAAAAACGTGTTTTTAGAACACGCTCTCACCTTTCTCTCTCTTTCTCTAAACGTAAACAAAAACCACCCATTATCTCTCAAGCCGTCTTCCTAAGCAAGCTCTCTCTCTCAAAAATCCATTATTCACCGGCGACCTCAATCGCCTCCTCCCCAGTTGTCTCTCTCGAATCCCTTCCTCACCATTTCTCTGTGCATCGAAACAACGCCCCAATCCCTTCTCTACAATCGCCCAATCAACGACCCAATCAAAATTAAAAAGTGAAGAAAAACCTAGTCAGTACCTACTTCGGGGACGAGATTGGGAGCTCTAATGGAGAGCGAGATAAATGAGACTTCAAATTCCATGGATTTATCGGTTGAAGAATCGAAGACTTGCAAATGTTAGTGGATTTGTTGAAGCTAGATTCATGGATTAACTGTGTATTAAATTTGTTAGGTGCTTGCTTGTTGATTTTAGAACAAAGAGAGGGGAAAATCGAAACAGTAGCGCATCCAAACAAAGCCATTCTTGATTGCTACTAGCACATTTGGAAAGTTGCAATTGTAAGAATCAATGCGTTGTGGAAGAAGAAGGACGAAGGGGTTGGGGGGATTTGATCTGGTGCATTGTGGAAGAAGGATGAAGGGGTTGGGGGATTTGATGTGCCAGTGTATTATAATTCGAGTGCCAGTGGAATAGTTTTGGAATGCCAGTACAAATCGCGTGCAGAACAAATCAGATGAGAATTTGAGTGCCAGTGTACGTGTTTTTGAGTGCCAGTGTATGTGTTTTCAAATGCCAGTCCAAGGTTTTTTGAATGCCAGTCCATGTTTTTTTGAATACCAGCAAAAATAATTATCAGTGTTTTTTGAGTGCCAGTGTATGTGTATTTGAGTGCCAGTGTACGTGATTTTGAATGCCAGTCCATATTTTTTTGAATGCCAGTGCTTGTGTTTTTGAGAGCCAGCAAAAATATTAGTGTAACAAAGTGCCAGTGTTAGTATAACAGAGTGTCAGTGTGAAGAGTGCCAGTTCATGTATATAAAAGTGCCCGTGTAAAAGTGTCAGTGCCAGTTTAACAAAGTGCCAGTGCCAGTTTACACGGGCACTTTGTTAAATTGGTACTGACACTTTTTTCACTGGCATTTTGTTACACATACACTGGCACTTTATCATACTGATACTTTTTTAAACAGGCACTGACATAAACGAGGAAGCCAGTAATTACGAAAATGCCACCGTTTGTTTTGAATAATAATGTCCAGCGCTTTTGAAAACACGTTTTTTCTTATCTTAAGAAAAAATTAGTTTTTTATAAGACCAACTCTCTTTTAAAACTTGATATTACATATCATTGGATAAATAAATCGACTATCCAAAAAGATTGATTGCATATAGAGAGTTTGATGTTGTAATTTTAAGTGAGTATTGTTTGATTAGATAAATTTCTTCAATGGATAGTAATGGAAAATTTGCATCGGATACATATTACCTAATTTCAAATTTGGTTTTAGATCATTGTGTTTCAATTGCAATGGTTCTTAATACATTTTTTAATTGTAACGTATTAGGTGGTTGCATTGTGACAATGAAAATTAAGTGGCTAAAATATTTTTAATAAGTTTCTTTTATTTTTTTTTAGTTGTCAAATTATTAGATTCTTAAGGGTTTGAATGGATGGTTTAGAGAAATGTATTATACAAATTTATATTCAAATGAAGAAGATGATTCTTATAATGATGTAATTGGTGGTGGTATATTAAAATTATAAAACGGGTTTTTAATTTTTTTTTTTTAGAGAATATCAAACTATTTTTGGGGATGGATGCGGTGGTGGTAGTGGTGATGGTAGTTCTCTAAAGAATGTGACGGGTTGAATGTCAACTTTTTATGATAAACTATGTTTTAAAGGCCCCTCTTCTAACGCTTCTTGAGCTTGATTCATATATATATACTCCCTCCGTCCCGCTGATAACTTCACTTTTTGCCATTTTCGGCGTCCCATTGAAAGCTTCACCTTTCCTTTTTTGACAAAGGAATCTTTACTATTCCCTCCACTCATTCTCTCTCCTACATTATTTTAATACTCACAACACCATTATAATTTACTATTCCTTCCACTCATTCTCTCTCCTATTTTCAAATTACACTCACAACATTTTTTTTTCCACCCACTTTTTTAATTTGCGTGCCGGAGCCAAAAGGGTGAGGTAATCAGCGGGACGGAGGGAGTATATATATACTCCCTCCGTCCCGGTAATATCAGCACAGTTACTGTTTGCGCGGGAATTAAGGAATATGATATTTTAATAAAATGATGTGAGTGTAAAAGAATGAGTGGAGAGAGAATGAGTGGAGGGTGTAATAAATTATAATAAATATTAAAATAATGTAGGAGAGAGAATGAGCGGGGTTGTGTGAATATTTTATTAATATAAAGTTTCCTTTTTGAGAGTGTGCGGATATTAAGGGACGCCCAAAAAGGAAAGTGTGCTAATATTAGCGGGACGGAGGAGTATATATATATATATATATATATATATATATATATATATATATATATATATATAACCACATTTATATGAGAACCATAAGAATCACTAACAGCCATTGGATTAAAAAACACATCAATGCTTCGGATTAAAAAAAAAAGATAGAGGGGGTGGCATTTTCGTAATTATTTCATTTAAAATTCCCCTCAAATTTCAAAATAAAATATCTCAATATCTATAAGTCAAAAAAAAATCGAAAACACTGATTTTTTTGTCTTGACGAGACGATTCAAACTAGATCCCTGAAGATAGAATTTTGAAAAAATAATATTGAACAACGTCTAATTTTTAAAACACTGTGTTGCTAGTGAACACTAGCTGTGTTGTCTTAGTGAACACTAGCTGTGTTGTATTAGTGAACACTAGATGTGTTGTATTAGTGAACACTAACTGTATTGTCTTAGTGAACACTAGTTGTATTGTCTTAGTGAACACTAATTAATTTGTGAACACTAGCTGTAAGTGAACACTAGCTATGATGTCTTAGTGAACACTAGCTATGTTAACACTAGCTATGTTGTCTTAGTGAACACTAGTTGTATTGTCTTAGTGAACACTAATTAATTAGTGAACACTAGCTGTAAGTGAACACTAGCTGTAAGTGAACACTAGCTATGTTGTCTTAGTGAACACTAATTAATTAGTGAACACTAGCTGTAAGTGAACACTAGCTGTAAGTTAACTAGTTATGTTGTCTTAGTGAACACTAGCTATGTTGTCTTAGTGAACACTAGATGTGTTGTCTTAGTGAACACTAGCTATGTTGTCTTCGTGAACACTAGTTGTATTGTCTTAGTGAACACTAATTAATTAGTGAACACTAGCTGTATTGTCTTAGTGAACACTAGCTAGTGAACACTAGCTGTATTTTCTTAGTGAACACTAGCTGTATTGTCTTAGTGAACACTAGCTGTGTTGTCTTAGTGAACACTAGCTGTGTTGTCTTAGTGAACACTAGCTGTATTGTCTTAGTGAACACTAGTTGTATTGTCTTAGTGAACACTAATTAATTAGTGAACAACTAGGCTTTGTATTGTCTTAGTGAACACTAGCTAGTGAACACTAACTGTATTGTCTTAGTGAACACTAGCTGTCTTCAGGGATTATTTTTTCAATATTAGCTAGTGTTTTAAAACACTAGTTAATTAGCTAGTGTTTTAAAAATTAGACGTTGTTCAATGTTAGTTTTTCAAAATCCTGTCTTCAGGGATCTAGTTTGAATCGTCTCGTTAAGACAAAAAAATCAGTGTTTTCGAAAAAAAAATTCGACTTATAGATATTGAGATATTTTATTTTGAAATTTGAGGGGGATTTAATTCACAATAATTACAAAAATGCCACCCCTCTATCTTTTTTTTTTTTAATCTGGAGCATTGATGTGTTTTTAATCCAATGGTTGAGTTTAGTTCTCATGGTTCTCATATAAATTTGGTTCTCATTTGAATAGCTACCTATATACTATATATATATATATATATATATATATATATATATATATTGAACATACCAAAAGTGTCGAAGTGGGCGAGCGGGTAAAGCCCAATCACGAACGGCCTTGACTCTCACATCCTCAGTAGGGCGACCCAACCAAAACAGGCCCAAAGCCCCTCTCGAGATCGCCGACTAAGCCCGTACGGTCCGGCCCATCGGGCCCGACTTAACTTAGTCCGACTTCGTAATCCGTATTACAACTCGGGTACGAACCATGCTCTACTGCAGACGGTCGGGTCGACCATTCCTCGAATGGTGACCTCGACCTAAACAACAAGTGACGACTTGACACTTGCCGGCGTATTTGGTTGAACTATTCTCATAACCACATCCCTACAAATCAGGGGCCGTTACAGACACGTTCCCATTACCAATAACCGCCGCTACAATCACGGAGCACATGTCGCCTCCCCAAAAATACACCACTCTTGTCTATAAATACTTCATCACTACCAAACGGTGAAAGGTAACTGCCATTTTGCTATTGGAATTCATTCATTCAATACATTTTGAGCAATATTCAATCTTGATCTTACTCTCACGCCCGACGTCTTCGCCGGAGACACATCCGGCTAGTCGTGGGTTCTGATTTCAGGTCAAGGAGCCAGGTGATTCGTCCTGCCACGTGGAGGAAGACTGATAAGCACAATTCCTGCAGCATCAGTTTGGTTCCATTGCCGGGAATCGTGCTTTAGCTTGACCTCGAAAACTCCATTAACCTACAACAATGGTGACTTCAGACGGACACGTATCTGAGGCTTCACTTGGGCACGAAGAAGAAAACAACAACACGAATGCAAACGGCGAGAACCTGAACTTGCCTCCTCCCCACCAAATCGTCCTCATGGTAGAGCCACGCGCTCTACCGGTGTTGTTGATGGCGAGAGGATTGCACGACACAAGGAGAGGGAAAAGGCATATGGAGGGACAAGGAGTCCCACCTCCTCCTAAGCGTCCAATCGGACAGTGAACATGGGAAACAGGCGGGTCCCTCAATTAATCCCATGAGCAAGAAGGAAATGATGTTAGAACGAGCTCAAATCTTGGGCGACTTGATAGCCGTGGAGGAGGCAGAAGCGAGCCGACGTACGTTCGAAAGGATTGCTCCCTCCCAAGTCTCCAACGGGCGGCGGGCCGGGAGTGCTAGGCCAAATGAAGGTGTGGGGCAGAATGGCGAGAACAGGATAGTTCGGCGAGCTCCCCACTATTGTTCACGTGTGCCAGGAAGTAACGACCTAAGGGCTAGCCTCACCAGTAAATAGGGAGCAGGAGGCTCAATCTGATTTGAGGACGCAATTAATGTGCCCCAATAGAAATAGGCGCATTTCCCGGCCACGGACACGAGAGATCGGGTCTCATAGAGACCGAACGGGCGCAGTCGCCTATAAGAGAGGAGAGGCACAGGTCGCCATCCGGTGCTAATAGGCGCAGTCGCCATCCGGTGCCGATAGGCGCAGTCGCCACAAAGAAATGACAGGCATAGATCTCCAGTTCGATCAGAGAGGGCTCATTCTCACAGAGACAGGAGGAGTAGGCAGGTAACTCCCCCTAGAAGTGGAGGTCAGAAGTCAAATGTTGTTCCCCCTCCAGGAGATGAAAGACCCGATGCTAGAGAGTGGTTGTTGATGAAAAAGAAATTCGAACAATGGGAGGAGGAGAAGAAAAAGGAGATTGGAAAGGTCGAACGAATTGATTATGCTCTTCGACCTCTATCCAAAGAAATCAGGGATAGTCGACCTCCTCCTACTTTCAGGTTGCCTCTTCTGGAGAAGTATTCGGGGTCGACCAATGCAAAGAGTCATATAGCACATCTGGAAGCCACAATGTGTTTTGTCGCCAATGAGGATGACAATATGTGCAAAGCTCTCCTAAGCACACTCACTGGGGCAGCCTTAACTTGGTTCAATGGTTTAGCCGATGGTAGCATAACCACTTGGACATGTTTCAGGACAAAATTCTTAGATCGCTTCTCGACTGCCGGAGCTCGGAAGGTGACTGTCACTGATCTGAACAACTTGGTACAGGCCAAAAATGAAAGCTCGATGAGCTACTTCACCAAGTTCAAGGAAATGGTGGATAAGATAGAGGAGGATCTCACTGATAGGGAAGTCATCAATTCCTTCCGAAACGGTATTTCCTCGGCAGACATGGATTATGAACTCTCAGTTCGTACAGTAACAACTCGACAGGAGTTGTTTGAGAAAGTGTATAATGTCGCTCTTGCTGAGGAAAGGAAAGAGAAGAAGAATGGAAAGAGTCCCAAGACTGAGGGCGCTGATGATAAGAAGGACCCCAACAAGAATGGAGGAAATAATAAGAATGGAAAGAACAGGACTAGGGCTACAGAGAAGGTGCCTGAGGTTTTCACTCCCCTTACGGTGAGTCGAACAGAAATCATGAATGCTGTCGAGTTGGCACCACCTGCCCCAATGAACCCAGGAAACAAGTTCAGAAGGGACAACAGCAAATACTGTGATTATCACAAGGACACGGGTCATCTCACAGAGGATTGCTTGGGATTGAAGCGTATCATCCAAAGAATGGTCGAGCAGGGGAGACTCGACGCATATGTGAAAAGACCTCAAGCTGGTGGAGGCGAGCAGCCAGCAGGTGGACAACAAGGACCGAGGCAACCTGCATCGAACTTGGGGGTCATTACAGAGCAAGCAAGTAACACTGCTATCAAGCACAAGATCTTTCAACTCAGTAAAGCCCCACACGTACCTCCAAGGAGAAATGTTAGAGATGAAACGATCAGCTTCTATCCCCATGAGTTGACAACTAATATGGCGGCTAGGGAGCAAGTTCTCGTCATCCCAGGTCTCATAGACGGATGTACGATGAGCAGACTCTTAGTCGACACGGGGGCCTGCAAAGATATTTTGTTCTACAAGACTTTCAAGGAAATGGGTCTTAATGACGAGCAATTGGAAAGATATGATGGCAGGTTGGAGGGCTTCACCAACCATCGGGTTGATGCAAAAGGTCAGATTGAGCTTGACGTCGACCTAGGCCAACACCCCCTCAGGGTCGTCTCGAAGGTACAATTTATTGTGATTGATGTAAACAGTGACTATGCCGCTATACTTGGTATTCCTGGTCAGGTCGCTCTTGGAATGGTGGCGTCGATACCTCATCAGCGAGTCAAGTTCCCCACACCTGCTGGAGTAGGCTGCGTACAAGGCACGGCTCGAGCTTACCTGGACCATGTTCTTCGGGAAAGAAAGAAGAGAGAGCTTGAGATCGAGACAGAAGACGGTTATTTAAAGCTATCTCAATCAGTCACCAAAACTACTCGGCTGTCTACAATCACCAATGTGGAGGAGTCGACCTATCGCTCAAATGACGAGGTCATGCTTGAGTCGACACGTCACTCTAACACCACAGAGGTCGATCCAGATGTAGTTATGGTCGACCAAGTCCTCATAGGCAACCTATGCCTCCAGATCGACAATAACTCGGGGCCACCACCACCACCGCCGAGGTTGCGGATAAGCCGGATGATATGATAGCAGAGGAGGCTCCACACACAGGGGGCCGAGGAAAGGCAAAAAGTGAGGGAGATCATCATCGAAACCTTGCAATTCGGGGATGGTCCGTAAGCTGGAAGCCGTGGACGAGCTAGAGTCAGTGGTCACCAACCCTTCCTACCCCGACCAGAAAATTCAAATTGGGAAACAGTTGTCAGCTGAAGAAAGGCTGGAAATAATCGAGCTACTTAAAGAGAGCAATGATGTCTTTGCATGGAGAGTAGATGACATGAGGGGAATCAAGGAAGAGGTCGCCGTTCACAGACTTGAAGTTAACCCGACCATAAAGCCTAGACCCCAAAAGTTGAGAAGTTTTGCTCGTGACAAGGAAGAGGCTATTAAAACGGAGGTACAAAAACTTTTAAGTGCAGGGATAATCAAAGAGGCCACTCATACAACGTGGTTGGCCAACGTGGTCATGGTGAAAAAATCAAATGGCAAATGGCGGATGTGCGTCGACTTCACCACTCTCAATCTTGCTTGCCCAAAAGACAGCTATCCCCTTCCTAGGATCGACAAGCTAGTTGACTCCATTCTTTGGTCACTCCACCCTCGGTTTCCTCGACGCTTACTCGAGGCTACCACCGGATTAAGATGCATGAGGATGACATAGTCAAGACGACATTTCAAAGCGGTGGAGGCATCTCTTGCTACAACATGATGCCGTTTGGATTGAAAAGAATGCCGGGCGACTTATCAGAGGATGGTGAACAAAGTCTTTGCTTCTCAAATTGGTCGAAACATGGAGGCCTACGTCGACGATATGGTCATCAAAACAAAGACTGGACGTCACGTGGTCGACCTAAAGGAAACGTTCGCCAATTTAAGAGCAAACGACATGAAGCTCAACCCTAGCAAGTGTGTATTTGGTGTAGCTGCTGGAAAGTTCCTCGGGTTCATGGTATCTCAACGGGGTATAGAGGCTAATCCAGAGAAAATCAAGGCTTTAGTCGACATGAAGGCTCCCACCAGCGTCAAAGAGATGCAGCGACTTAACGGAAGGGTAGCAGCTCTTGGTCGTTTCATATCAAAGTCAGCAGAGAGGTCTCTCCCCTTCTTCAAAGCATTGAGGGGGACGAAAAGTTTTGAATGGACGACCGAATGTCATTCGTCGTTCCAACAGCTGAAGGATTACCTCGCTACTCCACCTCTCCTGAGTAGCCCGACCACTGGTGAAACTTTGTTTGTGTATTTATCCGTGGGAGATAAATCAGTGGCAGCGGTTTTGATTAGAGAAGATGAAGGGCTTCAAAAGCCAGTATACTACATCAGCAAAGCCTTATCAGATGTGGAAAGCAGGTATTACAATGCTGAGAAGGTCGCTTATGCTCTAGTCGTGGCTTCAAGGAAACTGCGAGCTTATTTCTTGGCTCACCCAATTGTGGTTCTCACTAATGCGCCTTTAAGAAAGATATTGCACAAGCCGGAGAGTTCAGGTCGACTGCTCAATTGGTCAATTGCCCTTACTGAATTTGACATAGAGTATCGACCTCGAAAGGCACTGAAGGCTCAAGCTCTAGCAGACTTCTTGGTCGAGCTTACGTTCACCAAAGAAGACAACGAGCAGCGAGCTCCAAAGGAAAAGGCTAAAGGGAAGGAGCCAGAGTCCCAGGTCGCCATCAGTCTACCCGACGATTGTTGGAAGGTCTATTCAGACGGATCAGCGACCAAGAATAGCAGTGGAGCTGGGATAGTGCTAATTGAACCAGAATCTGGGACAGTGTACGAGGAATCACTAAGGTTCAAGTTTGATGCTTCCAACAACCAGGCTGAATATGAAGCCTTGATAGCAGCCATAGAGTACGCCAAGTGTTTTGGAGCAACTAAGATCATGGCTTATTGTGATTCACAACTGATAGTTAACCAGGTCAGAGGCGAGTACGAGGTACTTAGCTCCACGTTGATTAAATACTGCGACCTGGTGAAGGAGCTGATAAAGGATTTGGAATTCTGGGAGATTCAGAGGATTGGAAGGGAGGAGGACGGCGAGCTAGCCGACCTCCTCTCGAAACTAGCTACCTCAGATGAGCCACATGATGAGCCCATCTCTTTTCTTGATAATCCAGCTTATGAGAGAGTAAAAATTCAATGCGTAGAGGACGCCTCAAGAAATTGGGCTTATGAGAAGTGTTGGATCGAGGAAATGAAGGCGTACATAGAAAGTGGCGAGCTGCCAGATAACGAGAAGAAGGCTCGAGCTATCAAAAAGAAAGCTCCAAGGTATGTCATTCAAGGAGGCGATCTGTTCAGAAGATCCTACACCCGACCGTTGCTAAAATGCATCCACCCTCAAGAGGTCGCCGTATTGATACATGAAGTACACAGCGGGATTTGTGGCGGACACCCGGGGGCCAGGACCCTCGCCGACAAGTTAATTACCTTGGGATACTATTGGCCACATATGAGAGCTGACACTCACAACTTTGTTCAACAATGTGATCAATGCCAAAGATTTGCCAACTTACCTCATATGCCTACAACCGAGCAGACCCCAGTAATTGCAGCTTGGCCATTTGACATGTGGGGTGTCGACTTGATTGGACCCTTCCCTCCCGCCCGAGGAAATTGCAAGTATGTGATCGTTGCCATAGATTACTTCACTAAATGGGTTGAGGCCAAACCATTAGCTCGCATCACAGAGGAAAACGCTATCAACTTCATTCACGATTTCATTTGGTGTTGATTTGGGTTTCCTCGAGCCATAGTGTCTGACAACGGACTGCAGTTCTCCAGAGCCTTCGAAGCAGAGATGAATAGGGTTAGAATCAAGCATTGGCAATCTTCTGTGGCCTATCCTCAAGGAAATGGGCAAGCTGAAGCAGCGAATAAACTAGTTCTGACTGCACTCAAGACAGGACTCGTAGGTCGAAGCAACAACTGGTTGGACGAACTCCCCCTTGCTCTTTGGGCAGTTCGCACAACCACTCGGGGGCCTACGGGGGAAACCCCATTTGCTCTTACATATGGATCAGAAGCCATGGCACCTGCTGAGCTCAGATTTCCTACTGCTAGAGTGACTTTCTTCAATCAGGAGCAGAATGACATCAACAGACTGATCGACTTGGATCTAGTCGACGAGAAGCGAGATACAGCTTACCTTCGAATGGTCAACTACAAGCAGCGAACTAAAAGTTATCACGACAAGTAGGTCAAGGCACGATCATTCCAAGTAGGAGACCATGTGTTGAGAAAGATCGAAGCAACGGGAAGAAGAACTCAACAAAATAAACTGTCTCCCAACTGGGAAGGTCCTTACATAGTCACTCGAGTCGTCAAGGAAGGAACCTACATGATAGCTCATCCTGGAGGAGAAGAGTTGAAACATCCTTGGCACGCCACTCACCTCATCAAATACTACTTCTAGTTTTCAGTTTCCAAGTTCAAGCTTGTGTTAGTTCTAGTTTCAAATTGATGTAAGCATGTTCCCTACTTCAATAAAAAGCTCAGTTCATTCGATCAAACATAGTGTTACACTCGCCCAACAAGCTCGACTCTTAGTCAGCTTCGTTCTAACAAGCTCGATTCTTAATCAGCTTTGTCTATTTAACAAGTCCGACTCTTAGTCGACTTCGTTCTAACAGACTCGACTCTTTGTCAGTCTGTTCTAATTAGCTCGATTCTTAATCAACTTTGTCTATTTAACAAGTCCGACTCTTAGTCGACTTCGTTCTAACAAACTCGACTCTTTGTCAGTCTGTTCTAATTAGCTCGATTCTTAATCAGCTTTGTCTATTTAACAAGTCCGACTCTTAGTCGACTTCGTTCTAACAAACTCGACTCTTAGTCAGTTTGTTCTAATTAGCTCGATTCTTAATCAGCTTTGTTATTTAACAAGACCGACTCCTAATCGACTTCGATCTAATTAGCTCGACCCTGGGTCAGCTTCAATAAGTATGAACAGGTTCGACTCATAGTCAATCTCGTTCGCAAATATCAAGTCGCCTCTAAGCTCAAATTGACTCATTTGTCCTATCTATATCTAGCTCGATACTTATTTCAAAAAGCATACAGCATGCAATAAAAAGATGATGGCTACGATTAAATATGAGCAAGTCTCCCAAAAGCGGGCTAAGACTTGGGAAAAACGAACTTACAAAAGTATCCTGCCTCCCAAAAAATAGGGCCAAGGCATCCAAGTGTTCAAGAAATCAAAAGAACAAAAATGTTTAGAGACGTGTTCCATTACATAGACTTCATCCAAAATCAAACAGCTTGATCGGAAGCATTGGGGTCGTTGGTGGTAACTTGATCTTCATTCATGAGTTCATGCTGTGGGGAGCTCAAGGGCTTACCCGACTCGGAGTATAGGCGTTGCTCCGGGTCATCCACCTCCTCCATAGCCTCTGCATCTTCAATCTCTTGAAGCACCGTGTCAAAATTATGTGGAGCCACTTCAGGAGCAACCCAAGGCTCACAATGTTATTCTTTATCCTCTTGAGCAATGAAGGCTAGGTCATTTTCAAGATAAGGCACAAGTGAATGACCGCCTCGAGCTACCATGTCATATTGAGGCTCAGAGAAACAACGAGCTAGTTGCTCGAGGGTAACTCCAGCAGCTGGATCCACCATAGCCCGACGAGCCATGTGTCTCTTGCCGACCTTAAGAAAGTCCTGTGCCTTGGCCACTATGGCATTGTAGTACTCATCCCCCTCCTTAAATTTATCAACAGCAGCTTCAGCAGTATCCTTAGCAGATAGCAATCGGCTGAAGATCTTCTTCCCACTTCACCCGTGCTCGCCGATGATCTTCGTTTAGCTCGATCAAGAAGGTGTTTTTCTCCTTCAAAAGTTTGTTAACTGTGGCCAATTCAGTCTTGGTCCTCTCCAGTTCCTTCTTTTCAGCATCCTTCTCGGCCTCCACCTCCTTGAGCTTGGATTCTGCAGCTTCAAGGTCAGACAGGGCCTTGGTCTTCACGTGCTCATTGGCTTCGTACGAGTTGTCCGGATCATTGTATTTCTCCTTCCATTCCGCAAGCTCTTGAGCCTTTTTGGAATAATCACGAAGGGCTTGCCTCTCCCTCTCAATGGAGGCCCTCCAAGAGCTCTTAACTTGCTCGACCATGGTAAGATTCTGTATTCCAGAGAAATCAAGGAAGTGTTAGCACGTAATTTAAGTTGATCGAGTAAAATTTAAGTTGATCGAGTAAAAGAGTAAGCGACTAGAACGAAAGAGAAAATGGGAAGTTACCTCGCAATGAGCCATCCCAGATCGAGCTGAGAATTCTTCAGGCGTTATGCCCTTATCAGCAAAGTGAGCCAGAAGACCCACATCCACAGCTCTTCTCACTATCACCTGACCCAAGTTCATATCTGGGTAGCGGCGGCTCAGGCAATTGACCCCTTCAAGAGGAGGGACATCACTTAACCTCCTCATCTGGTCCTCAAGAGACTCTTTGGTGGGGGGAGGAGAGACGGGAGGAGGCGTTTGACTCGAAGAAATCGACTTCCCTTTCTCAGAGCGCAGCCTCTTTCTCGAATTCAAAGGTTGGTCATCTACATCGACCTCCATGTTGTCATCTTCAACAATCACAACGTTTAAGGGACTAGCCCCTGCAATCTCAGCTCCAGAGGTCACAGCATCAACCTCTTGAGGTAGGTCGGAGCTTAAACTTATTCTAGCCGACCTGGTGGAATCGTCACCTCCATCATTGGCGTCCACAGATTGGGTACCGCTTTGCAGAGGGTCAGCTTCCTCAACTTCCTCCATTGGCACCATCCCAATGTTATCCTTGGACAGCAAGCTGGTCCTCACCGTGGCTTCCCTTTGCCTGTGAGCTCGAGCATTGGCCGCTCCATGAGCTTTTCTAGCTTTCTTCTTATCAGAGACACCAACGATACGACCCATATTAGCTTCTTGGTCGGGTGTTAGAACTGCAACCAAATCAAAATAGCAAAGTGTTAAATCGACATGCGAGCAAAAAGTTCTATATACGAGCTAAAAGTTCTATATACGAGCAAAAAGTTCTATGTACGAGCCAATTATGAGCGAGTTAACAAGCTGCGAGTTAATTATGGACGAGCTGATTATTCTACACGCAGAACGCTTATGTATGAACTAGCTATATACAAACTACTGGTCCAGCCTATAACTAACTCGCCTTAGACAAATTGATCATTCATACCAGTTATTCAATGAAGGGCAAGTAAAGAAAAGCTGAACAGGGATATCTTACCACCAGCATGCTCCCCATTATTCTTGCAATAGTTCTCGGTCTTCTTGCAGAGTTTACACTTGTCTCCAAATTTACCCAGAGAATGAGTAACCCAGTCTGGATATACTTGGCCTCTCGGTACAGGAATAAGGGATTCCACCACGCCATCTTCAGACATCATCCCAGCCTGGATGAAGTTATACTTGGTGGTGAGCAGACTCTCCCAGCTGATGGGCCTCCTCTCAACTAGTCGACATAAAGCCCTATACAAGTTAAGATGCCAGGTTGGCTCCCAATAGTCCCTCTCATCAATGGGCTCTGATGCATCATTGGGCAGAGGAAACTCCCATCCTAACCTACTCTCTACCACCACTACATGGGAGTTCCATCCACTATGCTTGCTGGGAAGGTTGGTAAAGAGTTTAGGAGACTTGGGCTTAGAGGGGGTGCTGATGCTCAGATCCTCCCCACTATACTTAATGCTGAAAAATTCCTTGAACACCCTCATACATGGTTCGTATCCCAGGAATCGACAAACCATGGCAAAGCATACCAGAACCCTACAAGTATTGGCTCCGAGTTGAAGGGGAAGGGCATCATCACACTCCAAAAATTCGTTAATAAAGGGATCAAGAGGCAACCTGAGGCCAGCAACAAACTGACCATAGAAAAAGGCAACCCTAGTGGCATCCTTGGTGAAGGTCGACCTATACTTTTTCATGAACTCCTTCCGAGTATAAATGGTCACTTGGTAGTCCTCTTTGCTGACTTCGCAAAATTCCCTAATCACACTATACCTAGAGGGCAAGTTTTTGTTGCCACGCAATGGCCCTTGCGGAACATAGCCTCTTTCATTTTCCCTGGAACAACTGAGTTGTCAAACGCGTTCACAATCCCGGGACTGAAGAGGTTGAGCGGCAAAGATTTCCTTCTTGAGTCGCCATATCTGTACAAACAAAAGAGGAAGCAGGGGAGTCAGTCCTATGATCATGTTCAGTCGACCTACCTAAGGACGGCCTAGACTCCCCTGGAAAACCTATTCTATTTCTAAGGAAGGAGGGTTTGTGGACATCCCTAACATAAAACAAAGTGATATGGTCGAGCAGTTCGTGGAATAGATGAAATGTGACGATATTTGAATCATCAACTACAAGGTTTTCAACGTCCCCTACAATAGGCAAACCTATCTCACTGAAGTTCAACTCCCACCTGGTCAAAATAGAGGCACATTCATCTAAGGACATCACTCTCCACTCACCATTCACGTTCTTATACACTCTACGGTTAACAGTGCAATACCCATACCAAGCGCCAGGCTCACTACGAAAAGTTCTAGCCATGGTGAAAAAACGAAAACGGAACAAAAGCATAAACCCTAAAGCAAAATTACTAAAGGAATACCTTGATTGATTACAGAAAGGTAGATCGTTGCTGAAGCCGAGAACTGGGGTTAAATCTTGCCGCAATTCCGAAATTATCGCCGGAGAAGGAGAAGTTTGGAGACGGTAAGAATTCGAATTTGAGAAGAACTCTGAGTATTTGTATTTTCCTAAATTTGGAAAGGGAAAAGAAAATCAAAATTCATTTTCCAAAATTAAAAGCCAAAGCGGTTTTCGAGAAGGAGTTCCAAGCGTCAGAATAGCAATGATGACAAAATTCGGCGCTCCTTCATCTCCGACCATTCATCGCCGACGTCCAGGATTGTGCCACGTCATCTTAAGTCGACTAAACCTCAGAAACGAGTAGCGACCTGCGAGTAGTAACTATTTTTCATCATTTAACTTTCAAGTCGACAAAGTCAACTCGAAAGTTGGGGGCCACTGAACATACCAAAAGTGTCGAGTTGGGCCAAGCGGGTAAAGCCCAATCACAGACAGCCTTGACTCTCACATCCTCAATGAGGCTGACCCAACCAAAACAGGGCCCAAAGCCCCTCTCAAGGATCAGTCGACTAAGCCCGTGGTCCGGCCCATCGAGGCCCGACTTAACTTAGTCCGACTTCGAATCCAGATTACAACTCGGGTACGAACCATGCTCTACCCGACAGTCAGGTCGACCATTCCTCGAATGGTGACCTCGACCTAAACAACAAGTGACGACTTGACACTTGCCGGCGTATTTGGTTGAACTATTCTCATAACCACATCCCTACAAATCAGGGGCCGTCACAGACACGTTCCCATTACCAATAACCGCCGCTACAATCACGGAGCACATGTCGCCTCCCCAAAAATACACCACTCTTGTCTATAAATACTTCATCACTACCAAACGGTGAAAGGTAACTGCCATTTTGCTATTGGAATTCATTCATTCAATACATTTTGAGCAATATTCAACTGTGATCTTACTCTCACGCCCGAGCGTCTTCGCCGGAGACACATCCGGCTAGTCGTGGGTTCTGATTTCAGGTCAAGGAGCCAGGTGATTCGTCCTGCCACGTGGAGAAAGATTGATAAGCACAATTCCTGCAGCATCATATATATATATATATATATATATATATATATATATATATATATGGTCCTATTATAATGAGAACCACATTTATATGAGAACCATGAGAACCACTAACAGCCATTGGATTAAAAAACACATCAATGCTCCAGATTAAAAAAAAAAAAGATAGAGGGGGTGGCATATTCGTAATTATTTCATTTAAAATCCCCCTCAAATTTTAAAATAAAATATCTCAATATCTATAAGTCAAAAAAAATAATCGAAAACACTGATTTTTTTTGTCTTGACGAGACGATTCAAACTAGATCCCTGAAGATAGGATTTTGAAAAAATAATATTGAACAACGTCTAATTTTTTAAAACATCGTGTTGCTTAGTGAACACTAGGCTGTGTTGTCTTAGTGAACACTAGCCGTGTTGTATTAGTGAACACTAGATGTGTTATATTAGTGAACACTAGCTGTATTGTCTTAGTGAACACTAGTTGTATTGTCTTAGTGAACACTAAT